>CANXYI012305570.1:0-12409 GCA_948208565.1 Hura crepitans | reverse complement strand
GTGCCAAAAAAATATGATTTTATATAAATGCAATAAAAGCTCAAAAAATGTGAAGCCCATTAATACCATATCTCATCCCAACTGCCATAAATTATCCCATCTTTATTGCCAAGCATAGATGGATCACTTTATCCCCATGATTTCCTTATGGTTACTGGTTACTCACAACAAAGAGGAAAAAAAAAAAAAAAGGCCTACTGTTGTTTCTGCTAATTGAAATAAATTATAAAGAACAAAAAAAAAAAGTTTAAATTTACAAAACAATTCCTCTCTTTGTCAGTTTTATAGGTATGAAGTTAAAAAATATTGGTAAAATTGTTTAGCTGCATAATTAAAATTGATAAATGAAAAAAAAAAAAACGTTCTGTTTATCTTTATAAATATGTTTGATATAGATTTAAATTAATTAAAAATTAATAAATTTTGAATACTGAATAAATTATAATAAAAAATTAATAAATTAAATTTTTTTATATTTTTTATGAAAAAAACTTTTCATATATACAAATTTGATAAAATTTAACTCTTTACTTATTAAATAGTTAAATTTTTACACTTTGCGAACTTAGCAACTACCAATTAAACCTCTAACACAATTAATAAGATAAAAGTTTTATTTGTCAACTTTACAAGTAAATAATTAATTTGTCATACCAAGTATTTTATATTAGCTTTAAAATTGTAAAAGATTAATTGAAATGTGAGTTTTTATGAGTAAAAAACTAAAAATTCATGTGATTTTATATATTTTCTGAAAATAAAATTACAAGTAAATTACACAAAATAATGGGTAGTTGCATCCGTTCCGTCACATAAATAGTGTTTCACTAAAGGACAAATTATGGCACTTTCGTTATTTGTGTCCAAATCCAAGGGCAAAGACTCAAAATAAAATAATTAAAAAATTTAAGCAGAAGTTTTACAAGTGGAAAATATTTTATTTTATTGTGGTCTTTCAATTTCCGGCGATTAGATTAAAGAGAGGCTTCAGGGAATTCTTCTATGGCGGTGGTGAATCGTGTAAGCTCTCTGTTCTCTTGGTGAGGATAGGATAGAGAAGACCTGTTTCTTTCTTTCTGTTTTACGACGTTCGTTAACGCATAATTATAGTCGGCCGGTGGTCGGAGCAGCGATCCCGCGGATTGAGGGTTTTGGAGAGGGGAAGCGGTTTCTGTGCATTGTTTCTTCTCTCTATTTTATGTAATGGTTTTATTTGTTGGAGAAGATAAATAAGGACGCGTTTGGCTTGAAAAGAAAGCAAGAGGAAGAAAAGAAGTAAGAAAAAGCAAAAATGAATGGTTGGAGTAATGGGACCGCGATGGGCAATGGATTTGGGGGTGTCGAGAGTGATTATGTTTGGAGACACCATAGACATGATCCTGCTGAACATCAGTGTAGCTCAGCTCTCGTTAAGCATATCAAAGCTCCTCTTCCTCTCGTAAATCTCTCCTCCTTGTTTATTAGTTACATTTTTTTTCCTTTTTGCTTTGATTATTGATGAGTAGTGTCGTTATCTATCTATTTATATGGCTCTAGAGGTTTCTGTCGGTCTTTATCTATTCATATTGTGATTGAAGGACAGTGCTTCGATTGCAAGGTGTTGGTTTGGTTTTGTTTTAATTTTAGTTTCATCACCGATTTATGTAGAGATTGCTTGATCTGGATCTATGTTTCTCTCTTTATTTCTCCTATTTAAATGATCTGGTAATAGACTGATGTTATTATGAAATATTTGACAATTGGATTGGTTGTGTGCAGAGAAAGCTGAGAGAAATAGAAGAATTAAGGATTAATGAAATGCATATACAAGTAATGGGTTGGTGTTTGAAATTTGCAATCGGGAATCGGCTAGCGAGTTGATTGTAGAGTATGAAGTAGAGATAATGTTTCAATCTCTCTTTTTTGTTTTTCATTTCTTGTAGAGAGGCCAAGTAGATGGAGTTGCTCATAGATTAGAGGAGTATTAGAATTACAGTTTGCATCCATTTCTTGCATGCATTTCAGATTTTTTGCGTCTTTTTTTTTGTGAAGAACAAGTATGAGGATCTCCATTGTGGACTTGTGTAAAATTTTTGAAAGTGAACCATCAGAAGTTTGATGTTCAGTATTTGGTTGGAAACAAGATGGAGCAGTGTGATTGTGCACTACCAGGCTATCAATTTAGCTGAGGTCTGCCTAATTTTTTATAAATGAGTGACATAAAACATGGTTAAAAATTTTGTTTCTTCATTTTCTTGTGCCTGTCTACTGATTGGTTAGTAGTGGAGAATCCTCGTTCAAGGAGAATATTCATGAACAAGAATGTCCATAATAAATAAGTAGTTCTTGTCTAATCAATTTGTTTTTCAAGAATCATCTCGAATTATAGGATTTCATGAAATTGAATTTTATGGAGGGATTGCTTAATCATTTCTCATGATGTCTTATTTTATTGACAGGTTTGGTCTTTAGTGAGAAGATTTGATCAACCACAGAAGTACAAGCCTTTCATTAGCAGGTGTGTTGCACAGGGGAATCTTCAGATTGGGTGTCTTAGAGAAATTGATGTAAAATCTGGCCTTCCTGCCACTACAAGTACCGAAAGATTGGAATTTCTGGATGATGATGAGCATATCCTCAGTATTAGGATCGTTGGTGGGGATCACAGACTTAAGGTATGGAGTAATTATTTTCCCCTTTTCTTTTTTCCTCTTTAACTGCTATTTTTTTTTTTTGCATATGATTCACAATTCCATTAGAAGCCTTTTACCTTCCTGAGAAGCATTGGTCTTTCTTGGCCCTCTGCTATTTGCGGTTTGTGTCCTTATGTTTTAGAGAATGAGTTTTTTGCGAAAGCGGTTGTTATCATAGTAACAGAGCATATTACAAACCATATTTTAGGTCTTTTTTTTTTTTGAGTTTTATTAATTGTGAGTTGGCTGGAGTCCAAAACTGTAATCTGGTTTTGCATCTTCCGTTTGAATGTTGTGTGAACTCTTGTTTTGTCTTTCTTTTTTTGTTTGTAAGTAGAATTTTATTTTTTTGGTTTGGTGAAATTAAATAGTATCTTTGGAAGCTAAGATTTTATTCTGGAACTTAAAAAGTGTTACGAGTTTCTAACTTTTGAGATCTTCAGTTTTTTTTTTCTTTTCTTTATAATGTATTCAACCTGAACTGACCGACTTCATTTTGCAATATGTTTTGTTTTGGCCCAGAACTATTCATCAGTTATTTCCCTTCATCCAGAGATCATTGATGGGCGACCAGGGACTCTGGTGATCGAGTCATTTGTGGTGGATGTGCCAGATGGGAATACCAAGGATGAGACTTGCTATTTTGTTGAAGCTCTGATCAAGTGCAATCTCAAGTCATTAGCTGATGTCTCAGAGCGGTTAGCAGTGCAAGACAGGACTGAGCCCATTGGGGGCATGTAAGAGAAGACAGGATTAGCAGCGAAGATGTGGCGGATGCTATGGTTGTTAAGGATGAGGCTTCCAGCACTTTTGCTATGTTGAAAGTTCTGGAGACTGACTGGCTATAGTAGTTTCTTCCTTCTTCTTCTTCCGGACATGGCAGCGCTGTCTTTTCTTTTGTTTGCATGTTTTCTCAATCAAAGTATTTGCTGGGTTTCCGATCTTGGTAGCTAAAGAACCACACAAAATATAAAGGCTTATCGTGCTTGTGAATGAAGAGTAAAAAAAAAAAAAATGGGTGCGTTTTGTTAGTGTTGGTAACTTCAGGTTGTGTATAGGTGTGTTGCAAAGATTTGTTTTGTATTTTCCCGTTTTGCCTTTTGTAGTTAGGTGCAGGCGCCGAAGTTCGGGCCTTAAACGATCTTTGTCTTAAAATATGTTTTGTTCTGTAATCCGAATCTAATATAGAAAGAGATGTATATTACCGTATACATATACTTAGTGGCATTTTTATTTGGTTATCCTCGCATTACAGTGTCCCTTTTTTCAATCTCTTTTATTCTTTTCACAACAAATGTTTAGGTGAATCAAAACATGTGTTTTTTAAGCATGAATATTTGTTAATTATGCAAAGGATGGAAACGATGAGACAAGCAAGGAAAAAAAAAAAACCTCATCCAAATAATAAAACGCAATCGTGCAGAAGTTTTTAAATGCTTTTCCCTACAATAAGCAGTAACTAAATAATTGCCTATGGCGTTAAAAAATTCGCTACACTGAGCAGTTAAAATAACCGTTAATAATTGCCTATAGCGTCCCTACAATATCACAAAATACACGTCCAAAATTTCACTCTAGAATAGAGACAAGGTTCAAAAATTACACGTAATTTCGAAATACTACATAATTACTGCTAAGATTTTGGGTCGATTGTTAGAGCGGGGAATGGATTGCTCTACACATGCTTCAGGTGTATTAATAGAATTGCTATTACACACCTTACGGACAACATTAAAATGGGAGATTTGACGAAACTTTTATAAATAATCACCTGATCGCTTTAAACACTGTACATAGCCTTCCCCTCTGGTTGACAAGATTACAAGATCAAACCAGCGCAATATACCCTTCTTGTTACTTGGCGCGCCTTAATTCATTGCCTCCTCTGGTTAACAAGATCACAAGATTAAACCAATGCAAGATCCCCCTCTTCTTGTTGTTCTTCTTGTTGCTTGGCCAGCCTTCCTTCCCGGAATGGAAGAAGAATACGCTTGATCTCTTCTGCACTAAGCGTTTCATACTCCAAAAGAGCATTTGCTAGTGCATGTAATCCCTTCTCGTGCTGGAAAAAGCCAAATAAGAGAGTTGGTGACTCAAATTTGCAATGACAAAAATTAAATTAAATGGACTTCTGTGTTGTTTAGTGTTATAGGAGAAACAGATGATTTACTAGTAAAGCTCAAGGGATAACTCATGAAAGCGCAATATCTCTAGTTAAAACGAAGATTCAACTGAAAAAAGAAAAATAGTAGTATATGAAGTGATTAAAGAATCTAGAACGCATACCTTCTTCAATAGGGCTTTCACACGATCATACGCCTCTCTTAAGAGTTTCACCACCTAAAAGATTGATTAATAATTTCAGATAAACAAAAATATTGTTGTAATTATAACAAAACTATGATGATAAATTAAAACGTACTTCAGCATCTATCCGTGATTGCATTTCAGAACTTGGTCGCTCTTTGATATGAATGGGTCCTATTACATCACTCATCCCGCAACTTGACACCTGAGAACAGTAACAGCATCAACTAATTAGATATTTGCTTGCTTCTAATTTATACATTAACTGAGTGGGAATTTTAAAAGCATGGCAATAAAACTAAAGGTGTGAAATTGCATTAATCATAATTTGGAACATATTACCAGAAAAAGCAAAAACGAAATTATGAAAGGTGAGAGTATGTGCGTGTGTAACCATAAGTTCTATGAGATTCGAGTCTCCCACTCACAAACACAACTATTTACCATATAATGGGCAAGTTCAGTGGCTGTATGAAGATCACTACTTGCTCCAGTAGTAATGTGGTCCTGACCAAATATGAGCTCTTCCGCTACTCTTCCACCCATACAAACATCAAGGCGAGCTAATAATTGCTTCTTGCTAATTGAAGTCTCATCACTTGAAGGTAGCTGGGTGACCATTCCTAAAGCAGATCCGCGTGGCATTATTGTGGCCTTGTGAATTGGATGTGCACCTTCAGTATTGAAGGCTACAATGGCATGTCCACTCTCATGAAATGCTGTTAACTGAAAAGATATATGATTCATAGTGAGTAAGGAGTTTAAGCTGAAGAATAAACAGTATCTTCTGCATGCTGGAGCAGAAAGCAAAAGAGAAAAAAATAAAGCGAAAACCATTTTGGTTCAAGTTTCAGCCGCACAAATCATCGGGTTCTAAGCTACAATCTGAAATATCACTAATATAGAAATTTTCAAATCCTAGTCAGTTACGGACCTTTTTTGACTCTTCTGATATGAACATAGTTTTGCGTTCAGTACCCATAATTATACGGTCTTTCGCAAACTCTAACTGTGAAGCAGTCAACTTCTCAGCACCTTCAACAGCAGCTTTAATGGCAGCAATATTGACTAGGTTTGCAAGATCTTCCAGAAAGGACCAAAGGAACAATTAATTAGTAAACTCAACAATTTTGGGGAAGACGAAAAAAAGATAGTATGCACACATGTACAGTTTCGTGACTCACCTGCTCCATTGAAGCCTGGAGTGCCACGGGCAATTGCTTTTACATCCACATCATCTGCATATGGTTTATCTTGTAGATACAGCTCCAAAATCTCTTGTCGACCCCGTACATCTGGATTTGGGACAACAATCTGGAAAAGAGGTTGTCAATCATACCTCCAATAAAATTAGAAGAACAAATTGAAAGCATATATAGAAATATTAAAAAACAAGCACTATGACAGGTCTAATCACTCCAAGTCAAAGAAAGTGGTCAAGTGATCCTCCATGTGAATCTATTGTATGGTCACCAACTGCCAACATAATGTCTTACTCCAGAAAGAAAAGATTTTCATAATAGTAGTCAACAAAATTACTTACATGCCGGTCAAATCTACCAGGCCTGGTCAAAGCTGGATCAAGAATATCAGGCAAGTTTGTGGCAGCCATCAGTATAATACCCTGCAGACAGTTAAAATTCATAACGGCACTAATGTTGCAAAATTCAGAAACTCTAAGCCTGATCTGATGTACCTCATTCTGTTCAAAACCATCCATTTCAACTAGCAGCTGATGCAACGTTTTCTTTGTATGACCTTCCCATTGCTTTCTTGTAGATCCAACAGCATCAATTTCATCAATAAAGATGATGCAAGGGGCCTATGTAATTAGCATTTTGATGTTAACAATATTAGTAAATCAGCATAAGGCATCATTATCTTTAAGAGAGTTGGCAGGATATGGTAATAGGGAGAAAAAGAGCATGCAATGACCATGGAAATACATAAGCTTATCAAGTCTACACAGTCACTAATTCTGTTCTTGGAATTATGCCACAATGAGCAGAATATCACAATCAATTGTTTTAATTGAGGATATAGTATAGAGAGTTTATGACCAAGACATGTGATTAGCATTTTGATGTTAACAATATAAGTAAATCACCATAAGGCATCATTATCAATAAGAGAGTTGACAGGATATGGTAATAGGGAGAAAATGAGCATGCAATGACCATGGAAATACATAAGCTTATCAAGTCTACAGAGTCACTAATTCTGTTCTTGGAATTATGCCACAATGAGCAGAATATCAAAATCAATTGTTTTAATTGAGGATAGTATAGAGAGTTTATGACCGACACATGTAATTAGCATTTTGATGTTAACAATATTAGTAAATCACCATAACGAATCATTATCTTTAAGAGAGTTGACAGGATATGGTAAAAGGGAGAAAAAGAGCATGCAATGGCCATGGAAATACATAAGTATAGAGAGTTTATGACCAATACAGGAGATGAGCAACCAAAATAGCTAAAGAAAATATTTGTAAAATTATAAAATCTTTTTCTTTGTTTTGTTTTTGCTTTATGCTTTTTCTCTCCTGTTTTGTGCTATGGTTCCCTCACTGAATTGTCAAAAGAAGCCCTTAGGATGGCAAACCTTTTTTTTAGCTGCTTGAAATAAGGATCTCACACGGCGAGCACCAACTCCTACAAACCTGTCATATGAGTAGGGACATGAGACCCAAAATATGTCCAACAAAGCACTGTTCAACTAATTCCAGATGCCATAATTTCCATCATAGGTATTTAGACAGATGAAAACCCAACATTGGCAAACAAAGGCAAGGAACTTGCACATTAGCAAGTCAATAACCAGGACTGGGAAGATAGTATAAATGGCAAGACGTTTTGCAACATCCCCAGAATGTTCAACCACTTCATATTTTCTTGTACTCATTCTTCACATAGCCAACATATTAGAGAAATATAGCCCTGTCCAAGCAGGTGGAAAAACGTCCCATTTGTTAGTGATGGAGAGCAGGAATTCAGTTAGGTTCCACTTATGAAACCAGAAGCATATTTGTACAAAAGCTTATCATACAAATGCAATGCCTAGACAAAACTATTCCAGTGTATCCCTGTTCAATGGCTTTATACTTGGGTAAAGACCATGCCTAAAAGACGACCACTCACAATCAGAAAAGACCAGTACTATGCTTGTGACCATGAAAACAAGATTGTGATAAATGCAACACTCAGAAAAAAAAATTTGCATTACGATGTTACTTCATGACCAGACAAACAAATTCTCATGCAACATCCACATGAATGCAAGTTGAGTAGAGGATGCATAAGTGATGCATTTCTAGTGCATCACAGCACAACTAACAAAATTCTTGACCATGGTTCTTAGTGTGATAGGTTACAAATTTGATTTGTATACATCCCTTGCATTATCTCTCATATCATAAGTTGGCCAACAATTTTTACTTTGCTAGAAATGGAAGAGAGAGAGAGAGAGAGAGAGAGAGAGAGAGAGAGAGAAGACTTACATTTCCTCAAATTCAGATCCTGCTCTATAGAAAAAAGGTACACCTGCTTCTCCAGCAATAGCCTTCACATTCATCATTATATCAAGGAAAAATAGGAAGCCATTATCAGAATATGCATGTTGAGGATAAACATAGATATCAGTTTTTTTAGGACCATATCATGTAACTGAAAAAATTGAAACAAAGTAAAGAATGCTATCATTAAACAATCTTTTTGCGTTAAATTAGGAATCAATGACAGAGTATATTGATCTTCCTTTTTTTTTCCCCAAATAAAAACTGCATGTAGTCAAGCTTTACTTCATTTTGGAGCTATTAAATCAAGTTCATTTTTTATAATTTTTCTAAAACAGAACACCTCTAGGGTAAAACTAATAATACACAAGGGTAAGAAGGCTATTCACATTAATATATAAGTATTTTACCTTAGCAAGCAATGTTTTTCCTGTCCCTGGTGCTCCTGTCAAAAGAATTCCCTGTACAGCACAATTAACTTGCATCATTTCTGAGAACCAAGGAGAAAACAATGGATAATTTAGAAAACAAAGAAAAATATGTTCACTGATGGAGTCAGAACATAGTTGCCAAAGAGCCTACGATGAATAGAATAAAACAATGTGAAAATAAGATTATTGAACACATAGTTGTCTGCTAAATAATTAAGAAAAGTACAGCAACTCATTCTACAATACGTGTAAAATGGCAAACCCAAAATCCTTTCTTAAATTAAGATCCCAAGATCAGACTATCTCCTTATTCTAGAGCATCTTTATGAGTTGTTCTTGTTGAGACAATTTTAACAAATAGCCCAAATGTTTCATCAAACCTTTAACTTCTATTAATAAAGTAATCCTATATGTGTGTGCGCATGTCGCATATGTATGTATGTATGAAGAAAGGAGCGCCATCAAATGGGAATTCTACAAGGAAAATTTATAGCCAATGAATGAATTCATGCTTACCATACACATTTCTGTATTTTCATTTACAAAACTAGTTTTTCCCAATTTAAAGGCATTTCTACAGTGAAGGATTGTAACATTTGTGAATAAATTATTCACCGATACAGTTTATCCAGAAGAAGCTTTTTAAATTCAAAGGCACACTATGCAGTAAGAGAGCTGCGCTAGATCTACCGAATTACACAGTTTCATTAAATAGAAATGCATAACCGATATGAGCTTCCTATGGATTGCAGATAAAAAATGGTTTAAGCCACTACAGTAAAAAAATCTGGTGCAAACCTTTGGCAACTTTCCACCAAGGCGAGTAAATTTTGCTGGGTTCTTGAGGTATTCTACTACTTCCTCAAGCTCCTGTTTTGCATCATCACAACCTTTGACATCCTTAAAAGTTTTAACATTCTGCAATAAAACCAGTCACCTACAGTTTTAAGTATTCCATTTGACATATTTCTAAACATAGATGAATATTTATTCCACTGTATTTTATGGCAAAATGAAATATCATTCTTAAGGACAATTTGGAATCTAAGATCATAACCATGAAGCTTCTCCTTTGTTACAGACGCACTTCATTGACATAGTCAAATTAAGAACTTTCAATGCAAGATGCCAGTCAATTACTTTTCTTCCAAAACAACAATATAAACCTATTTGTTTTGATCTGTATTTTGTCTATCCTAACAAGAAACACAAAATAGTGAAATCTTCCAAATTGAGGGGATTCTATAAAATGCTATAGAAAAGGTTAATACTTACTTTCTCCGGCATAACTTCTTTATTTAACTCCTTAGGTGAATAAGAAGAACTTGAGCCAACTCCAGAAGTTCCTATTCCCCCCAGGCCCCCAATATACTTCTGAAGTGCAGCTGCACCCATTAACCTGGAAACCATTTCTGTTAATGACAAGACAAGAGACTCAAGAATGCACAAAAGACTATTCTGCTTGCACATGAAACAGTGAGATCTCCAAGTTAAAGAAAATGAAAATGTAAGATAAAGATAATGTGTATCAGATTTAATTTCCAAAAGTGAAGAAGAACCCATACCAAACCAGTCCAATTGCAACAGTGAATAAGATAGTTGAGATGAGCTCTTGAGCAAATCGTGACTTGTTAGACACTTTAGGGTCAACCTAAGAAGAATTAGAACATAAATTCAACATCAACAATTAAGCACTCCAACACCAAAGTAAAATATGTTCCAGTACGCAGATTTCTTGTTAATTCTTACCATCACCACATGCAATGGTTGCTTTTCAGATATACCAGGATTCATGAATTGCTCATCCATGTTTCCTGATGCACGCTGCTTTAATTCTTGTAACTACAGATAACAATATATAAAACTATCATGTCAGAAAATAAGCCAACAACAAGGTGAAAAAGGCAAAACGAAATACCACAGAACTGGCCGTAAGTATAAGCATTTAAAAGGAGAAACCCAATGTTAATTGGTGCTTAGCTTCATAAGAATTGAAAGAATCATTTGAAGATTAAAACCAAACATACATCCAGAAACAGTTTACGGCACTTAAATTACCAGAGCAGGAAGACTGGAAGGCTTTCCAGATTGTTCATCCGGAAGATAATCAGCAATAGCATTAGTGACCACAAGCGCTCGAAGATATTCTGCAACTCCTTTACTGTCTACAGCATGTTCTCTTTGTTCAAACCTCTTGATCACAGACTCAGGGCTGATAAAAAAAATAAGATTAATAAAAATAATTGAAATAATTCTTTTGCCACTTCCTCAGCAAGTAATCAAAGAAGCTCATAAAACTTGGAAATGCCTAACCTGTGCTTATTGAGCTCAGCCAATAGAGCGCTCTGCTTCGCGGCGTCTTTAGGATTGGCATCAGCCTCGAGAACAAGGCGCTCTAATCGCTTCTCTTGGTGCCAAAAAGGCATCCAACTCAACCAATCAGAAGCCAGAAGCTGCTCCAATCCTCTCTTTGCCGCGGTCCAGAGTCCCATTAAAAAAACTAGAAACGGTAATTTGCTGGTTACGTCTTCTCTTTGCAATAAATTACCACTCCTTTCTCCACTCTCTGTCGCATTCTCGCTAGCCGGCTCACCACCCTCTTTCCCGGAACTCTGACCGCCAAGCTCATCACCTCTGGATTCTTCAACGTTAGAAATGACAGAAGAAGTATCAGCAGTGTGAGACTCGTTGACTACTGATCCACTAGAATCAGAAATTGAATAAATTTCTGAAGAAGTCAATTCAGGATTGAAATTAACATTATCCGGTTGCAATGTACAAGAGAGCGAGAGAGGAAGGAGACGGAATCTTGAATTTAAAGAAGCAAGAAAGGAGATATTAGATAGAGAAATAAAAGAATGGTTGGGACGAGGAAAGGATAGAGAGCAGCGAAGCCGTTGTTTATTAGGAGAAAGAGAAAGTGAAGGCTTACAGAGAAGAGAAGCTTGTAAAGAAATAGTCATTATTGCTGGTTAGGGTTTATCAGGATATGCTCTTCTTCTCAGGCCAAGTAATCTATCTCTCTCTCTCTTGGTATAATAGAGAAGAAGGAGAGAGTTTAAGAGCCACAAGATGGGGGAGAGAGACAGCAAGCGAAAGAGATTAGAGGGGCAAAATGATGGAACTGTAATCTAACCTTATCTCTCGATTAAAATTGGCGCCGGCTCTCTATGGTTTTCTGACTTTTCTTGTTTTAACGTTTTCTAGTTTACTTCCCTAATTCCTATGATACACCGTGTCTTTCTATTCGTTATACCTCAGTTTTGATTCAGTTCAGCTTCAGTTCATAAAGCACTAGGTCCAGTTCGGCTCATTTTTCTTGCTTAGATTTATTAGATTCTTAAATCTATTCAATACACAGACTTATTATATAATTTATTATACAATATATATATATATATATATATATATATATTATTTGGTATAAAGTATTTCTTAAGTATTTTTTCGAAAATAAAGAGTAAAACTTTCCATATTTTTCA
>CANXYI012305568.1:0-12273 GCA_948208565.1 Hura crepitans | reverse complement strand
ATACTCCTTTAATAATTATAACATTCATAAATTATTTGGGACCTAACCAAAATTCTGATTCTAATATAATAAACTCTTAAAATATTTAGAACCTTGAAAAATAAAATCTTTGAGCATCTTTGAATAATGCATAACATTACCCATGAAATTTAAATTATAATTCACTAAAAATCCTTAGCTTTAAAATTTCAATTTGCCGGTAGCCTTTATTCTAGAAAATTGTAGTGCTTCGAATCTTGGGGCATTATACACGAACTCGAGATTTGTCAGTAGGTATAGGTTTAGGCATTCCTAGTCAATATAAGAGTGTTATAGGGGTTAAAACTATACAATTCATAATTTAAGAGTACCAAGACTTATCAAATGTTCTTGTGGCTATAGTTAAGATGAGTGCACCCCGAGAGGTGGAAAAAGGACAAGCTTCTATGTTTGTGGGACATGAGTCAGATATAGTTGCCTTTATGTCTAAAAGTGCAGCAAGGCAAGTGTCTTTAGTGGCTCAGGTTCTACCGGTATTTCTACAAGAGATGCTGCAACTTTTGAGATAGTTACAATAGTTGCACCACTACCACTAGTACCATAGCAGCAAAAGGTTCCTTTAGCCCTTTAGAGGACCTATCTAGAGCATATCAAGAAGATAGAAGTGAAGGATTTTAGGGATGAAGGGACATTAAAGCCTAGGAAGGTAGAGTATTGTCTAGATCATATTAAGAAGATCATAAAGCAGATATAGTACACCTAAGAGGAGAAAGTTATCTATGTTACATCTTTATTGTAAGAAGAGGTAGGCAAGTTGTGGGATGACTTGATTGAGCACTTGAGAGAGGAAGGTTAGACATGGGATTTCTTCCTATCTGAGTTCTAAAAAAAGTACATCCCTAAAGACTATCTTCATAATAAAAGGTAAGAATTTATGACCTCAAGTAGGGATAAAAGTCTATAGGCTAGTATGAGAAGGATTTCAGTATGCTTGGTTAGTATACCAAGGACACTATCTCTATTGAAGTTGATAAGTGCAAGCATGTTAAGAAACAGTTACATGTGGACATTAAGTTATAGGTGGTCTTTATGAAGGTTAAGGATTTCTCCTAGCTGGTTACAGTTTATCGCTCTATAGAGGGGGTGCAGAAAGAGAAGTGGGAGTTTTATCAAAAGAAGAGATCTTTTGGATAAAGAGCATCTAGTATAGTGAAATAGTCAGTTAAGAGATTCAGAGGAAATTAGTTTGGGGCATCCCAATAGTCACAGAAACATAATGTCCAACTAGCCACAAGTGACACAAGAGAGAGTGCTGAAGGAGTAATCTAAGTGTATGCTTTGGGTGTGGTTCATCAGATTACTTCTTTCATGATTGTTCTACCTAGGTTGATGCTAGTAAGAGATCTATGCCTACATTTATTAAAAGCCAGAAGGGAGATTAAAGAGATAGACTAGAGAGCTTCAAGGGAAAGACAAGAGTCAAGAGTCGAGTACTAAGCTCATATCCAACAGTACACCATAAGGGTACGAGAGGAGGCTGATGAGCCAGACATCATAACTAGTATTTTTCTTCTTTTTGACTAACCTATTTTGGCTTTAATTGATCCAAGGTCTACACATTCATATGTTTGCATATCATGAGCACAAGACCGGGGGTTAGAGTCAAAGCTTATGGACCTAGAGATTATGTTAGCAATCCCTTAGGTTAACATGTCACAGTAAACAATGTTTACACGAAGTGTCTATTGTTAGTACAAGGACACTAGTTTTTGGCTTATCTCATTAAGCTACTATTTGATAAGTTTGATCTAATATGGGGCATATATTTATTATCTAAGCATTAGGCCATAGTAGATTACAAGTAGAAGAGATTAACTCTTAAGGATAAAGATGGGGCTGAGATTATTGTTGTAGGTGAGAGGATAAACTTTCTGTCTAATGTTATCTCGATAATAATAGTAAGGCACATGTTAAAGAAAGGTTGTCAATCTTTCTTAGCTCATATTTATGATACCCATAGTGGAGAGCCAGATGTTAGTTATAGTAGTAGTGTTAGAGTTTGTAGATGTATTTCCTAAAGAGTTGCCTGATTTGACTCCGAATTGGAAACTCATGTTCAATATAGAGTTATTGCCTAGCACTACTCTAGTATTAATAGCTCCATATAGGATGGCTCTAACAAAGAGTTAAAGAATAAACTTTAAGATTTGCTAGATAAGGGCTTTATAAGGCCGAGTGTTTCACCCTAGGGAGCACCAGTGTTATTTGTGAAGAAGAAGGATGGTTTTCTATGATTGTGTGTGGATTATAGATAGCTGAATAAAGTAACCATCAAGAATAATTATCTATTGCCATAAATTGATAATCATTTTGATTAGCTTAAAGGGACTAGAGTGTTCTCGAAGATCGATTTGAGGTCAAGTCACCACCAATTGAGAGTAAAGGAGTTTGATGTAGCGAAGATAGCTTTTAGAACAAGATATAGCCACTACGGGTTTTTGGTAATACCGTTTGGACTTACTAATGCTCTTATGGCTTTTCATGGATCTGATGAATAGAGTTTTTAGATAGTATCTTGATCAAGTTGTGGTTGTCTTCGTTGATGACAACTTGGTCCATTCCAAGAGCAGAAAAGAGTATGAGCAGCATTTGAAGACAATCTTACAGATATTGAGAGGAGAAGCTTTATGACAAACTTAGTAAGTGTGAATTTTGGCTTAGTAAGGTGTCTTTTTTGACACATTACTTCTATAGAGGGGATTTGGGTTGATTCTTTATGATTAAAGTAGACATAAAGTGGAAATAACCCTGAAATACCATTAAGATCAAGAGTTTCCATCAATTAGATGGTCATTACAAACGGTTTATCAAAGGATTTTCTTTAATAGTAGCACCTATGGCTTGTCTATTAAAGAAAGATGTCAAGTTTGTCTGGGATGACAACTGTCAAGAGACTTTTGACAAGTTTAAGACTATGTTGATAGAAGCACCAATCCTGGTTCAGTCGATTTCTAGGAAGGACTTCACTATCTATAGTGATGCGTCACATAATGGGTAGGGTTGTGTTCTGATGCAAGAAGGCAAGGTGGTTACCTATTCTTCTAGATAGTTAAAGCCACATAAAAAGAACTACCCTATTTATGATCTAGAGCTTGTAATAATAGTGTTTGCATTGAATATTTGGAGACAATATCTATATGGAGAAAAGTGTTATGTGTACACCGATCATAAGAGTTTGAAGTATCTTTTGATATAGAAGGAGCTAAACTTAAGGTAAAATTGATGGATAGAGTTGGTAAGGACTATGACTATCTGATCGACTATCATTCTAGCAAGGCTAATGTTGTGGTAGATGATCTTAGTAGAAAGTTCATGGTAGCCATGAGAACTATAAATGTTAGGCTTTAGTTTATGCCTGATAATACTTTATTGGTAGAGATGCAAGTTAAACATAGTCAAAAGGATGTTTACAGGTTAATGAGCATGATAAGTACCATTTAAGAAGGGAAGCCTACTGAGTTTGGAATGAAGAGTGATAGTTGTTTGTAGTATCATGATAGAATTTGTGTTTTGGATAATGAAGAGTTAAAGAAATAGATGTTAGATAAGGCTCATAATGCTTTTTTATGCTATGTATCCTAGTAGCATAAAGATGTATCAAAATCTAAAGTTGTCCTATTGGTGCCCTAGTATAAAGAGAGAAGTATCAGAGTTCAAAACCAAGTGCCTTACTTGTCAGCAGGTGAAGGCAAAACATCAGTTTCCATCTAGATTGCTATAATCTATAGCAATTCTAGAATAGAAATGGGATAGAATCACCATGGATTTTATGGTTGGATTGCCTATGACAAGGAGCAAGTGTGATTTCATATGGGTTGTGGGAGATCATCTTACAAAGATAACTTATTTCATACTAGTAAAGATGGACTATTCTATGGAGAAGCTTACTGAATTATACATTAATGAGGTTGTTAGGTTGCATGGAGTGTCATCTTCAATCATATCAGATCGAGACCCACAGTTCACATCGAGGTTATAGAAGAAGCTTTATAATGCCTTGGGTACTCAATTATGTTTTAGCATGGCATTTCATCCGTAGACTGATGAATAGTTAGAAAGAGTCATTCAAGTAATCTTTTAATACTTGAGTGATTGAATGTTAGGATATGTGTGATGTTATATTGATAATGAGACATCTTTATCAAGTGCTTGAAGATATGTTAAAGAGTTGCACCATCAAGTTTAAAGGTGGTTGGGAATGATATCTAGCTTTAGCAGAGTTTACGTATAACAATAGCCATCAAGTGAGTTTGGTCATGGCTTTTTATGAGGCACTATTAGAAAGTAATGTAGAACTCCTTTTTGCTTGAGTAAGCTTAATAAAATAAAGCTTATAGGACCAAATTTGATTAAGGATGCCTAGGAGAAGGTGAAGATCATTAGGGACAAGTTAAGAAGTAGCTTCTAATAGATAGAAGTCTTATGCTAATCTCAAGAGGAATAATATTGAGTTTGAAGTGGAAGACAAAGTGTCTCTGAAGTTGTCATCATGGAAGAAAGTTTTACATTTTGGCAAGAAAGGAATACTGAGTCAAAGGTTTATTAGGCCATACAAAGTGACAAAATGAGTAGAGCCAGTAGCCTATAGACTAGCTTCCCCACTAGAACTTTAGTAGATTCATTCTATCTTCTAGTATCTATGCTTAGGAGATACAGATTAGATCCAACACATGTACTTTGAGTGAGAGAAGTTGAAGTGAGACTAGATCTATTATAAAGAAGAACCTGTCAAGATTTTGGCTAGAGAGGTAAATGTATTAAGAAACAAGATAGTTTCATTAGTGAAAGTTGCTAGGAAGCACCATGGGATAGAAGAGGCAACATGGGAAATAGAAGCTCAGATGAAAAAGTAGTACCTTTACCTATTCAAAACAAGTAATGTTGAGGATGACATTTCTTTTAAGATGGGAAGTAATATAACGCTGAAAAATCCTAACTTTTATGAACAGTACTGTCCTAGGATGAATAGTGTTCCAAAGATTGAGATACATTAAAGCTGTTAGATGGAAGTATTTATCATAAAATAATTTTGGGCAAAGTGTGAAACTAATCAAAAGTTGTTTGGTTGGTTAAAAATGCTAAGAAAGTTTTAATAGTAGTGTCACATAAATAGTGAACAAGGCAAAGCTGAACCATAAAATATTTTACAAGTTGCTCAAAAAATTTTAGGATTTATACAACCTGATACTCAAAATTTCTAATTACCCTATTGGCACTAGAATTGGAATTTTTAGAGGTCAGGAAATATTTTATTTAAATATCGAATAACATAAAAGTGGCAATTTAATTTGATTTTTTCTCATTTTTTAAGCTCAAATTTTTAGAGGGTTATGGGGCCTAAATTAAGTGAGTTTTGAATGTCTAATTGAGATCTAATTGAAATAAAAGAGAAAGAGAAAGGGAAGAATGAGAGGGAAAAATGGGAAATAAAAATAATTAATTTTAAAAAATTATAAATAGGGTCAAACTAACTTATTTTGGTTAACACCATCACAAAAATCCTCCCTCCTTTCCTCTCTTTGAAGTTGATGGCTTCTTTTCCCTTTTCCACCATTTTCACTTCTTGTTTTTTCAAATTAAGCTCATCTTAGTTCAATTAAAATGATCTTTGGTGCCTCTATGACCTCTAGAGTATATTGAAAGTGAGAATTTCAAAGAAAATCGAGAGATTTATCTTAATTTTTATATCGGTGAATAGTATACTCTTTTGGTTCAGGTAAGAATTTTTGAAACCTAATATATTTCCATGTTTTTAGGATGCCTAAGAGTTGATATGGATGGTCATTTTTAATTTTTGTTGCTCATATGATTTATTTTGAATTTTTACAAATTAAATCAGTAATGGGTAGTTGAGAAAACCAATAAAGCTCATGACAAAAGAAAAACAAAGGTTTAGGTAGTCCTTAGGGTTACATTACAATCATTTTGGTATGTAAAATTGAGTTAAAACTTGCAAATTTTATAATGCCCTTAATTTTCCATAACATGTATGTATATGGAATTGAATAGTTAATGCCATATAATGAATAATTATGAGTTTAGATGAGTTAATTAATATATAGGATGTTTAAATGTGCTTATATGATTCTTTGATTACATATGGAATGATGGGAAATACATGTATTAGTGATGTTACTATTATGGCCGAATGGCCTTATTTAGAGTATAATGGTGTATATGTTTATTTGTGTATGTTTAGGATATGGATAATTATTACTTGGCATGGAATTAAGTTATATGTGGTGCTGTATGATTAAAATTGCCCACTTGGTGTGACAAAGGTCTTATGGCTGAATGGCCATATTGTATGTTAGTGTACGTATGTGCTATGTTATAATGCACATAATTTGTTTTTAAACATGAATTATGCTAAATTGGATGCAGGATAGTGGATATTTATTAATGAGTAAGTATATAGAATTGAATAGTAATTATCATGCCATAAGGATGTATTAAGTGTGAAAATGGACATATACTTATTATATGACATGTTGGATATACATAGGGCACATTATGCTATTTATATGTGTGATGGCTTTTTTATTGGGATGGGTGGCCGAATGAGTTGACAAGGATGCTTGAATGGTGTATATTAGTCTTGTTGTATGCATATGCATGAAGCCATATGATGGATAGACATAAGCATTTGCAAGTATAATAATGTTACAAGGTTCAAGTAATATGCATGTATGTATATAAGTTTATGCATGAGTGAGGATATATGTTTACTTATGTATAAATGTGGCCTTATGAGCATTAGTACATGAGATATAGTGTAAAGATTATGGATTTTGGTTTGTTGCTTAAGGCTTAGGGGTCGAATGGCCTTAACGGGTAAACTAAGCTTGTAAATGCTTTGAATTAAGCATAAAATAGGTATGCATGGTATATTAACTATAATTGATCATGAGATGATAATGGAATGTTGTTAGAGCGATTTTAAGCATATATTGCTATATGTATGTAAATATGGACATTAGAATGTGGCATTGCATGGACATAATGTGTATAATCGTAATTAACACATAAAAATTTTAAATTACATGGTATGGTCATTTATTGACCTTACCCTGATTAAAAGCCATTTTAAGCTTAAATTAAATTGGTGGAACTAAAAGGAAATATGATAATAGCCCATATGCTTAAGAACTTGGATAGATAGGTTAACCGGTCAACTAGGGGCATAGTAGATGCTGCTAAGGCACTACAATACTTTTTATGTTTTTAGTTTATGGGTTCACTTTTAGTCTAACCTAAAGGCTTGTATAATCTTGATCTTTAGATCTATGTTGGTAGATGAACTTCAGGTTCATAAATGGTTGTAATAGCCATAATGTTATGTTTGTCTTTAGACTCATGCTATGCTCGATCTTAGATTCATGTTGTGTTTAACTTTTAGGTCTAATGATATGTTTGATCTTTTGATCCACATTGGTAGATGGACCTTTAGGTTCATAGAGGTGGTACTAGCCGTCTAGCCTCATTATCTATAGGATATGTGTTCATGTCATATGGGCACTAAAATAATAATCTTATTGAAATTTTAATATTATACTTTTTTATTAGTCAAATAATGATTAAATTCATATGAACTGTATTTTCCATGCACTATATGACTTATACCATTTTAACATGACTTTTAGCTTAACCATGTTGTGTGTAGCACTTTACATATTATGATAGGTGCATTTCATTGCAAGTAAGAAAATGATAATACAGGATAATAAAGTGGCTATATTACATGAGTTAATTCGATTTCACCACTAAGCTATTTGCTTAGTGAATCATTTTTACTTGCGATGCGTACGTAAGAAGAACATTTAAGCTGAAGCCTTAAGACATTAGGACTATCGAGAAAAAGCTTTGCTTTTGGTATAGTTTTGTTATATATAGCTAGTTATGAATTCTATAGATAGTAGAAGAAGCACTCTTGTGTTTTAATGTTTAAGTTATAGGCCTAAACTATCTATATTGAAATTTTAATTATGTTTCCTTATTTTGTCACCTTATTTAAGACCTCTCATATGTTTTAAACTTGTAAGATATCTCTTCTTGAGATTGAGATTGTGTTTTGTGATGATGTGTGATTTGGAGTGATCAAAAGGATCATAGAAATGGGAAATGGTTAGGAAATGTTTTAGAATTCTTTTCTTGATTATAGGTTACTACTCAAATTTAGGGTTAATGCCCGGTACAATCATTATGCTATAAAATTTTGGCATGAGAATTCTCAAATTTGAATATGTAACTCGATTTTTGAAAAGTTTTTTTTTTGACAACTCACATTTTTATGTTTTAATTATAAATGATGAGATGTTTTAAATAATGTTGTATTATAAGTTGAGATCAGATAATATGTTATGTGTGCTCTCCTTAGTCGTGTTTGGTGACAAGCTGGTGACCAGATTGGTAAGAGGTGTGACATTTTTAGCATTATTTATATGATTTCCATTGGCATAATGTATATAGAGGTAGTTTATTAGTTAACACTTCAATAACACATTGTTAACTTATAATAATTTCTAAATATATTTGTAATAATATAAGAGGGTAATTTAGTGGTTGCTTTGATATGATCTAAATGGTATATTCATACTAAATCAATGTATAATTGTATGCTCGAGTTAAGACTTGTATATGTGCTTATGGTAACTCTATGAAGTTGGGAAATGTTAAATACATGGAAGATAGGGATAATGAATGAGATGTGTTTTATGATTCAACCTCGAGATGTATGTCCACTTTATATTAATTCTTTTAGATGGTTATTTTAGAATTTTCATACTATGATAAAAGCTCTACTTTTATGTTATTATTTTCCCTATGTAAGTATATCTTTCATCTTTGTAATTTGGCACAGTTATTTAACAAATAATAATAACATATTATATTTATATTTGATGTATGTGTGTATGTTTAAACCTTTTATATAATGCATGTATCACTAAGCTACAAAGCTTAGTTCATCTTTTCTATTTTTGGTGATACATAGGTTACATAGATGTATACACATTGAAGCTACAAGTTAAAGCAGATAAGGGCTATGGAAGAAGTGCTATCTTTGGAGATATCTAGATTTATATGTTTTCTATTGTTGTTAGATTGATTGCATTAAAAGATAATCATATAACAATGAGTAAATATGTACTAAAGTGATGTATTTTGTGATTCTTATATGAAGTTGTATATATCTAAGTACATATGAGCATGTTGCTTTGTATTATGATCTTTGGTTATTTAATGGAAAGGATAATGTTTGCTTAAATTGATAATGTGGTTGTTGAACTTATTGAGTGAAGGTATGTGTTTAAAATGATATAGAGATTGTGGAAATGATGAAGTTTGAGAAAGTATAAGAAGAGTAAGTACTCTTTTTGTAGGTTACTATTCACTATTGGGATAATGTCATCGGACAGTTAGTATATTGTCGAATTTTTGACACAATGACCCTAATAATTTAACCTATTAATTATAAATATGAAATTTTTGTTAGTTTTAAAACTTTTATGATAAACTAGTATATAAAGTTTTTTTAACGTAAAAAGCATTTAGTATGATTGTTTTTTGCTTATATGTTGTTCCTCATTGGGATCTATGACTAGACCAGGTGGGAAGTGTCATATTTGGTGGTATTAGAACCAGGTTATGGCTTTTTTAGGCATATGAGGAACATATTAGTGCCATGAGTTAAGGTTATGTATAGTATGAGTGTATGTGGTTAGGATATAGTAAGTGCTTTTTTTATTGGATAGAATATGGATAAGATGAGTTCCTTTAACCTAAAAAAGAAGTAAAGGTATATTGTGGTTTGTACCAATGTAATATGATTTTGGTTGATATGAATGACTTACCTATATATAAGAAGATTATATTAAAAAAGAATATGGTGTTAATGGAAACTTTTGATGTTTTACTACCAAAAGGGGTACATGAAAAAGTATTAGTAAACTCAATGCAAGAAAAAGTATACGAAGGCATAGAAGTCTAATGCTCTTGGTGTACCTATCAAATTTCATAGATATGAAGGGCAATTTTGTATTGACTTATAAAACATAGGGCTAGGTTATGAGTTATATCATGTACATGTCCTTATACAATATGGCATAAACATGATGCATTATCATTACATATGCATAATCATAGCCTTCTTATATATGTGCATATTCCCCTAGTTGATAAAAAATCTTATAAGATACATCTATACAAGTGGATGATATGAAAAGGATTGGTAAAGGTATGATGAACCTATAATGGTTAATGATAGAAAGGAATAAATAGAAGATTATATATATGCACACATATAGAGCCTATTATATAAGGAAGTATATGGTAAAGAATGTGCTTAAGGTGATCATATATGACATATAAGATAAGGGTATTTGTTGCAAAGGATCTATCAAATACGGCACTTATAAGATTGGATTTGAACTAAGAAGGCTAGAAATGTTACGAGAGATAATATTCTATAAGTAACAATAGTTATGATATAAGAGAATGGTAATAAAGAGGATATTACCAAATGGATACATAAGTGTTTTGCACACTATGAAATGTCTAAGAGGGGAAGTAATGAGTCGGTGATGATCATAAGGAATAAGTTTAAAATGTCTGAAAGAAAAGTCAATAAATTTCATGTAGTGTATAAAAAAGGTTAGAGACTAAGGTATGAAATGTGTTAAATGGAGTATAAACATGAAGTGAACAAAGAAGGAATGACATTGGTTGGTATAAAGTATAAAAGAACCCTATAAATTTCAAGGATAAAATTCCTTTAAGAGGTGAAGAAATGTAATGCCTAAAAAAATCCCAGGTTTGGTGAATAATGCTTCTGATGCCTTGGGATACATTAATAGTATAGAATGAAAGGATTAATTATTAAAAGATAAGGATTAATTATTAAAAGATCATTGGTGAAATTTGAACTGATAATGAAATCATTAAGCGCATTAAAAATGAGAAAGGGTGTTTTTACTGCAGCCTAATAATGTTTAGTTGAACCAATATTGAAAGTTAAATTGCAACTTAGAGATAGTGAAATGCCTTCAGGTTCTTAAATATTAGGAGGAAGTCGAGATATATCCAAGCATAAAAAGGTGATTTTGGTTATTCCTCCTCTAGATTTATATTTCTTTATGTTGAATTGGTAAATTAATAAAGCCTTTGCTAAGTGGTAAAGGGAGATTTTAGCTTAGAGGAAGGAATAAATTTGAAGTTGTAAGGGTGGAGGATAACCACAAGTAATCCTTGTATTTAAAAGTAGCCTTGACCTTTTAAAATGGAGTGACCAAAAACCTAAGAGGCATTAAAGTGGATTCTTTCGAGTTGCTTTGCTAAGGTGGAAATCGAGAGGCAACAAGATTGGATAAGGCTAAGAAACTGACATATCAGCATTTGTTGTTAAGAAATCTAATAAGAGATAAAGGTTGTAGTTAGTTAGGTAGAGTTAAGATTTTCCTTTGAACGGGATAATAGATCAGAGGATTAGGGAAATTAACAAATTATCTAATCTAAAAGTGTTAAATAGCAGGCTTAGTGAGCTAACTAAGTGTTTTTTCTTTAAGTCTCTAGTTCAATGGTAGCCATAGTGATAAGAAGCTTAATTAAAAAGGGACTATTATTCATTTATGGGAAATTAAACATGTTTATGATTTTGAGTGCACATTAAAATTAGAAGAGTGTTCATAGGTGCTAGTATTGTGTAATTGGAATCAAATGGTGTGAGTAAGTGATTATAGTGGGTAATGTAATTTAAAGGATTTAAAAATGAATGTAATTTAAAGAAAGTAATTGAATTAAAGACGAAATTTTGGAGAACTTCACTGCTATAAAAAAAGTGAGGTTTTTGCTATGAAATGGAAGGATTTTAATCATTAAAGGATTTTATGAGCTGCTATAAATATATCTAACAACTTCCTTAATTTTTAGTATATGTGTATATGTGATTTTAGCCCATTTATATGTTATATTTGAGTGCACATTAATGAGGTATTATTCTCATATGTATTAGTGATTGAATGGGCATCATACACCTAAAATTTGTGGTGTGAATGAATGAAATAAAAGTGATGAAAACATGTGTGTATATATAGTGATGTAAATTCCTTATGATGTGAAATTTGCTTTTAAAGTCCATTTATGAGTATTTGGCAAGAAATTCTCATTAATTGATTATTTAGGCACATATATAGTTATACTAATTTTATGAAGATGAAAGTATTAGATTTATGATAAATT
>CANXYI012305436.1:0-10243 GCA_948208565.1 Hura crepitans | reverse complement strand
TAATAATTAAGAAAGCAAATAATAATAGTAAAATAAAATAAAATGAATAATGTAATTATTTAAGTTAATTAATGACATGGAAAAATATTAATATGTGACTTTATTATTAAGGTATTAAATTAAATAAATAGATAAATAATTATATCAATATATTTGTATATATGGATTAAATAAATGAGTATTTAAAAATCATATGTGTATGTATACAAGTATATATATAGTTAAAGGACATTGATAGATAAAAATAATATTATATTAAAATATAGTTGGTAATTGTTAAAAATGGTATTTATTGTATAATGAAAATTTATTTGTTTGAGTAAATGTGACATGGAATAATGAATAAAAGTAGAAGTAAATAAATGTATATGTGGCAACTGAAAGATTAAAGTAATAATAAGAGATAATTAATGGGAAATTGTTGAATAATTAAATAATGATTAAGGGTAATATATAAAATTTATGTTAGATAATTTTAAAGACGTTGATTAAATAAAAATTAATAATATATTATTTATGATTAGTAAAAAGAAAATAAGGAATGATAAATATGTGTTGTACAAGTTAAAGGTGGTCATGTATAATAAGTGTACACGACGTGTGAAAGTGATCATTTTCTAATGGAAGTATGACATGCTATGGGTGCATGCGCATGAATGTTTTAGATGTGAGAATGCAATTAAATGTGATAATAATGACAACATGAAAATGTGAAAATGGCAACAACTATGCAAAATTATTTATGTAAATCGAATGGATAATTTCATAGGGATGCCTGAGATTAGAAATTATGAAGTTGACAAAATGAATATTGTTTTGCTCGTAAAGTGACCTGTAACTAGGGAATGTGCATAAGTGCACAAGTGCCCATAACTATAATACATAAATGGTGTCATAACAATAGAATTGACCTATAACTATATAAAGTAATTGGTAATTAAGATTTGGCCTATATCAGTTAGACACCTACTGGATGGGTTGACCAGTCGACTAGGGAATTAGTAGCTGCTAAGGGTTTTAATCCTTTGAGACCATTGCCTGTGATGTTTGATGGTGGGTGCAGTTGTTGAGGATCTAATAT
The DNA here is from genome assembly GCA_948208565.1 of Hura crepitans. Lineage (NCBI taxonomy): Eukaryota > Viridiplantae > Streptophyta > Magnoliopsida > Malpighiales > Euphorbiaceae > Hura > Hura crepitans. The sequence continues at coordinate 9,162 of CANXYI012305436.1, read as the reverse complement.
TAAGCCATGCACATTCGGGTATTGGGAGGTCCATACAGGTTGATCCCAACTACCATTTGATTTATTTATGGATATTGGGAGATCCTATGGGGCTGATCCCTGCTATCCACCTGCGATGCCATGGACATGCTAATTTGGGATATTGAGAGGTCCCAAGGGGTTGATCCCTATTATCCCTTGTAGATGTTAGGAGGTCTACGAGACTGATCCTTATCATCTGCCAGTCCAGTATTAGGAGGTTCACATAGACTGATCCCTATTATTCGATAGGGTAGGTATAGCTATCAAGGTTCAAAATGTGGGCTTTTGCATAGCCTGGATCTCGCTATCCAGTGTCTTTAAGTGTAGTCTCTCCAGTATGGGCCTAAAACAGAATGACATAAAGGAATGTGAATAATAATGATTGCGATAAACTTATAACATGCTTAGTGCGATGTTTTTCATTCAAATTTGGCAATTGGATTAGGTGAGAGATATCACGTGTGGCATCCTATATCTGAACCGATTATCGACTAGATATTAGGGTGTTACAAATCCTCCTTGAACCTATGTATGAACCCTAAAACTTATAAGATTCATATAAAATTTTATAGAGCTCTAAATTAAGATCTAAGAACATGGTTTTTCTTAGAATAACTAAGGCTAACTAAAATAAAAATAAAAATTAAGAAAATCTCACTTACACCTAAAAAGAGCAATATTCACTCCATCTTTATATCTCTCATTTAAGGCCTTATTTTTGGATTCTACCACTTGGAGTGTTTTCTGGTGGTCATGGAGATTTGATTTCATATAAGCTATGTAAGGTTTGGTGGTGATTTAAGGTTGGAAATAAGTAAAAATGGTGGAGGATTTTAAGGAAAATGGCATCGACTTTTTGGGCAAGGAGGGAGGTTGAAAACACTTCTTTACACATGTGGTCCACACACATGTGTGGGGTTATATATATTAAGTGGTTGAATGGTTAGACCGCAACACATGGTGATCTAACGACCTAAATAATTCCAATTTCATTTTAAACTTTAGAAAATTTTAATAATTTTTCTAGGCTTTTAAAAATAATTACTTTGATTCCAAAAATCCTCGATTATGCCCATTTAGAGCCTTGTAAAATTTTATATCCAAACTCCCAAGGCAAATGGGTTTAGTATTCACTCGCTATAACAAGAAATTTCAAAAAATTATTAAATGATGTTAGAAAATTAAAATTCCTTCACCAACATGTAGATTTAAATTCTTTACCTTTAGGGTATGCTATTTTTAGGTTTGTTCGAGCACACCCCAGGTCATTCCCAGCACAAGTTCATCTAAGGCCATTATTCACCAGTTTACTACCTAAAATGAATTATTGGTTTTGTTAAAATTTTAAATTATTTCATTTTACTCATTTTCTAGCCCATCAAAGTTTTATGACTTGTACACATCTTCCCTAGCCTTACAAAAGTGTCCTAGCTTCCTAAGAACAATGTTCAAGCCTCAGAGGTACTATTCATGAAACTTCAATTTACGAGTGTTACACTGCTTATATCATATTGGACATAAAGTTTAATATTTCTCCCATAACTGTCACGTCAATCCCATCACTAGTCTTAAGCATGATCTCTTTCTTTCTACAATCCATAACTGCATGATAGTTGGATAACCAATCCATGCCTAAGATATCAAACTCATTAAAAGGTAACTCAATAAGATTGTAATGCCCGCAAACTAAGATTTTTGTGAATGACGTTTTTTGGGCTCGAGGGATGTTCCCTGTAGTGCGGGACATCATTTTGACTCCAATGACTAGCATATTGGCCATAAAACTTTGACGGGCCTAAAAGTGGGTAAAATGAATGAAATTAAAAATTTAGCAGAACCAATAAATTATTTCGAGTCAAGAACTAGTGTTTGCGAAGATAAAATGAGGCAGTGTCGAGGCAGCTCCGAGAAGTGCCTGGATAGACCCAAAAATATCATACCTTGAACCTAAAAAATTCCATTGAGTATGATAGAGACTGAATTATAATTTTTTGAAGTCATTTAATATTTTTTCGGAATATTTTTATTTTGTGGGTGAATAGTGCCAAAAAGTCAACTATTGACTTTTGACCTAAAATTTTATGTGAGCCTTCAAGACCTAAAGCGAGGATTTTTAAAACTAAAATAAATATTTTTGGAGGTCTAGGGAATATTTTATGAATTTTTGAATGTAAAAAATGACATAGGGTTAATAGTAACCCTAGCTCTTGAACGAGTTTCGAGTTAGAATTTTGCAAGGCCCTTAGTGAATATAATTGAGAATTTTTGGGACTAGAATGGTGATTTTTGGTGATATATGGAAATTATTTTGAATTTTCCAAGTTAAAATCATAAATTAGATTAATTTGGACCGTCCAATTGACATGTGACGTGATCGTGGCCATCCACCTCACTTATACACTTAAGGTGCCATGTTTGTGTATGGATTGAATTAAGGAAGAAAGCCTCCTTCTCCCTCCCCCATCCATGGCCGATGCCATTTCTATGGCTTTTCCACCATTTTTGTTTCTTCTTTCTCTTTCCTCCCACCATAAAAACCCATAAAATTTATATGGGTTAGACCCTCCATGGTCCCCTAAAGCATTTCCAAGTGATAGAATGAAGAAAAGAGGTTTAAAAATAGAGATTTTAGCACTTGATGAATAGTGCCAAATTCATGTGTAAGTGGCCCTTTTCATGATTTCATATTTTTCTTAGAGACTATGTGAGATGTAGATAACATCCCTAAAAAGAGATTTCATTTTAGAGTTTTGTATAATTTTGTAGGAATTTTCAAAGATTGGGACTATTATGGAAATTGTGGAAATGGTGGTTTAAGGTGGAGGAAAAGGAATTCAAGGGTTATGGAGTAGCTTTAGAATGACAGAGAGTCCGCTGTAAGTGAATTTATCAGAAACATATTATGTATGTTAAGATAAAATGGAATTAAAGGTGGGTGGGTGTGTATGGAAGTTGGGGTTTTATGTGTGTGCATGTATGTGAGTATGTGAAATGTATGTTAGAATATGTAAATTGATGATTTAGGATGGTAGGGATGTGTAGGTATGGGTTGCATGCATAACTAAGTGAATGTCAAGTATGCTATGGCAAAAGTAGACATGTATGGTGGGTTAGCATGTAAGAATAGGATGGTGTTATGATGCATGACATGTGAGGATCATGAAATGGTATGGTTATGTGGAGAATTAATAAGATATGGAACCTAAATGATGTATGTGGTGGAAATGCATGAAAACATGACATGTAAAATGGAAGAATGGAATATATTACATAAAAAGATTTAAATTAATTAAGAAAGGTTAGTTGGGATTTTTGAATAGAGCTAATGACCTTATATGGCAAATTAGATGTAAAGGTTGGATAGGATGAGATAATTATGATCTAAAAGGTTTGACGTGATGGAAAAGAAAATAGGTTGATAAATTAATAAGAAAAAAAGTACCAAATGAATAGTGATGGTTATGTAAAATGACCTATAACTATCCTAAACTTTATGATGACCTGTAACTGTCCGAGAAAAATACGACCAGACAAAATAAAATAAAATTTGTCTTTTTAGTTTGAATATAACTAGAATAAATATATGACAGAAGAAAAATCATTAATTCGGCTAAATTAGAACTAGAATGGACTGTAGAGCTGATAAATTATTAAAAGGCTGAAGGAATAAATTACAAAGGATACAGAAAAAAATTAATTAATAATAAAATATGGATAAAGTTAAGAAAAAAATTATATATGAACATTGTGGGTACTATGAGGCGCAAAAAGGGGTTCATAAATAATAAAGGGTGAAAGACATGAATATAGAGTCATCATTATAAGGAATTCCATAAAGTAAATGGCTAAATCAGTTTAGGGTATAGAAAAAGGGAATGTTTCTATAAACATAGTAATAGTAAGAATAAGCTACTAAAATTGAGAACTAAGTTATGTAATGAAATGTAACAAATGAATAAAATAAAGCCCATGGAATGGAACTCTTTGGAACATATGAAGCTGAGATAAATAGGGATATTAGCAATAGACAGTTTTATAAAAATAATGATGAGTGAAACTAGAATTGAGAAAATGACAACTTGAGGAGACCAAAGAGTAAGGGATGGTATTTAATTAACAAAAGAATAAAAAAGGTACTGAGAATAGAATATTTTATACTGAATCAACTGGATAATCAATGTAATAGGTATGAAAGATAACTAAAAAGGAAATTTGGACATTTTTGGTTACTTATACACTTGATAGGTTGACTGGTCAACTAGGGATTAGCAACTGCTAGAATCTGAGTCTGTATGGCTTTTAGCCTATGTATGTTAGGTGCAGTCGCCAACTATTGCATTGAGCTTGCATGCTCTATAGGGATATGATTTGTAGATATTGGGAGTGGTTTATAGATAGGTCCCTAGAGTATCTACTAGTCTGGTATTAGGAGTGGCCTATAGACGAGTCCCTAGAGTATCGAACGATGGTTATGTACGGACGCTGAGGTCTATAATGTGGGCCATGGTACAGTTCTACTTCTTGTCCAGTTCTCAGACCATAGGTTAGGTTGGTGCAGTAGCCAAGGCCCAAAATAGGGGCCATTGCACATTGTGATCCTATTATCTAGTTGCTGGGAGTTCTTTCTAAACCTTAAGGGATAAATGTTAAATAAAAGAATTTGAATAGACTCAATAATAGCAATTGGAAAATCGAAGGCATAAACTACTTTAATGGAAATAATTTATGAGTAAATATACTAAGACTAAAGAGTAATTTGTAAAGGCTGAAATTCAATAAACGTATGAAATCTTAATGAGATTACCTAAAAAGATAAAAGACTAAAGAAGTAGTAAATGGATAGGAAATCACTTCAAAGAGATAAGTTAAGCCATACAAATGATCAAAACTAGATATAGTAAAGATAATGAGAACAGAAGAATGCCAATAAGAATAATAATTAAGGGATAAATGAATCCATAGCTAATAGTGGAACATCATGTGAAACCATGGGTTATGATATTAGTAAAGGTATAATTGAAAGGGAAAGCTTAGATAAAAGGCAAAAACCATAGGGATTTGAGAATTATAAAAGATGTAATTGAAAGGTATTGTGTGCTTGTATGCAATAATTAGTACATGGTATGTTTAGTTAAATTCACCATTGAGTGTATACTTAGTGTATAGGGTTTTTGATGCACAGGTGGTAGATTTGGGAAGATGTGAAGTAGACAATCAGTAATACAGCCGGCGACTATCTAGGTATGATATTATGTAATTGGATTACATGGTATGAATGAGTAGAGGCACTATTGCATATTAGTAAATAAGTAAATGGGGTGATAGAATACAAGAATTGTTAGCACTGTGATTTATCATAGTAGATAACGAGTTGGTAGTTGTAATACCAGACTAAATTGATATTTGGCTATGAGGTCAGGCATGTGAGTGTCATATGCCTGGCAGAATCATTGTAGACTGTAAGGGCAATTGAAGAAAATTTCTAGACTGAATATTGAATAATTAGGTAAAAGTTAAATAAAAGGCTCTTAGGGAAATCTAAGGATGGGTGACCTCATGAGAAGTAGTACACTTTGCCTATTTCCTTTAGGAATAGGCAAGGGTGTTACAAAGATTGACTATAATCTCATATCCTTATATTGACAAGGGACAATCTTTACTAGTTTATCAGATTACTAACTATAATCTTAATATCAAGCATCTCTGATACTAACCCCCAGTCTAGTGCCTGTGCAGTGTAGATATAAGAATGTGTGGAACCTAAATCTATTAGTGCTAAAGTAGGTAAATCAATGAGTTGGAAAGTACCCGCTATCACATCTAGTGCATCAGCTTCTTTTCTAGCTCGAATGGCATATTGCCTAGCTAGTGCCTTACTTTTTGACTTACCCCTATAGCTACGCCTCGTTTGGTCTCTTGTATCTTTCTTGTCTTTCTTCTAAGCCAAATTTACTATTTTTGATGAACGATCTATCAATATATTGCCATTAGAGCCATATCTCATATGTACTCCTATCATGGTTTTCCAGCATGTGCCCTTATGCCTCTTACTATAGTGCTCACACTGAGGTGTCAATGTACTTCTTGTTATGGATACCGGAGCACTAGCAATTGATGCTTACTATTTAGCCTTAAATTGTGAACCCTAAATGAATCTCTAAGATTGATCCTATCTATGTCTCTAATATTGTCTGGATTGCTCACTTTTAGGTTTTTTCTTAGATATAAGGGTTGTCTTAGCTTGCTAACGGCTAAAAGACCTCTATTTCTTGAAGCTATCTTGCTTCCCTCTTATATTCTAAATCTCTTCCATAGTATGGCAAGTTACAACCAAAGCTGAGAAGTCTTTGGTCTTCATATGAGCTATCTAAAGCATAATTTCAAGGTTAAGCCCATTTTTGAACTGCTTACATCGGTCCTCTTCAGTAAAAACCATCTCCTTTGCATACTAGCTATGGCTTGCAAAGTCCTTCTTGTATTCTTCTATGGACATTTGTTTCTATTTCAAGTCTATAAACTCTTGCCTCTTTTGGTCCAAATAATGCTCAGTTAAGTACTTCTTCTTAAACTCTTTGGGGAAAAACTTTGAAGTTAATTCTTCTTCAGGCTTATGTTCTATGATTGTCACCCACCACTTGAAAGCTTCATTAACTAGAATAGATATTACACAACTCACATATTCCTCCTGAGTACACTCCAACTGCTACATAATCATCATGGTTTTATCCAACAAATGTTCTACTTAATGAGATCCATAAAACACCTTACCCTTGAAGTTGTCAGCACCATTCTTCTTAAGCCTTTAAAGGTAAGTTTTTTTAAAGAGCTTGAGATTCTAGTTGAACTAGTGGAGGTGGTACAGGATGAACTATAGTAGTAGTGGCTTGTCTTATTGATTCCATCATTTACTCTAGGTAAGCAAGTTGAACTTGTGGTCCCTGAGCTACATTGTGACACCCTTCATCTAACCCAATAGCTGAATCCAAATGAGAGATTGCACATTATGACACCTCTTACCTGAACTATTGCCAGCCTAAATAAATGATGACACATTACCCGATTTTGCCTAACTATACCATTATCTTCTTAAAACCATATGATGTGTATGGATATTGTGAACATCTTGGGCCCACATGTAAATATTTATGTATCAAATATGCATGAATATTAAGTTAACTCAATCTCATTAGGATAGAAATTTGGCAGCATAATGACTACAAAATGTCATATGCTAAGAAAAAACCTATAGAAAATCACACTTTTATAATGTCTTAATCTCAAATCCACATCCTAGACCCTGCTGGTCCCTTAATATCATCATCATCATCATCATGTCTCAATGACATTAATCATATCACAATCACAATATTCCTAGCAATCTCAATGTCATAAGGTATGAAGCACAAATTATATATCTGTTATACACTACTAATATTCATCTATTTAATTTAAATGACTAGTGTACTTTTATAAACTATACATACATATGACTACACTAGACTCATACCCTTTGATGTACATATGAGTGCCAACTACCCTTATATACATCACACTAAGAGATACTAAAGGGTATACCAAGCTTGAAGTTGTCTGCACTATTTCACTGCTCTGAGGCCAGATTGAACCTATCTATTTATAACCTATGTATTGAAGACATGTGCACTAAGCATAAAGCTTAGTGGTGTATTCGATAAAATATGCTCAAATATATATGCATTGATACCAAGCATGCATTTCAAATAATGAAATATGTCACGCAACATTTACACATTTTACCTTACCTGCTATGTTACCAATTAAGCCATTTTAGGTTATTATATTACCACAATTTGTTATTGCCCATTTTATGTCACTCACATATCAAAAATTACCACTTGTGTTAGTACTTTTGTTTAAAGAAAACTATCTATATTTACTTGCCATCATTAAGTTTCATATTATTTAAGAAATTTACTTATCACATTAATCCTAAGGATATTATCTAGTTTACTTAGCTCGTTTAAATCATAATGTGATACTCTTTACCCAATCTAGTTACCGGACCTAAATAAAGAATATGCATACAAATGTGCTATCGAACTTACTTATCTCTTTAATTGAAAAATGGAATAAATTAAAATCTTTTTCAAATTATGTTTGAATCAAAACTAAAATCTCAAAAATTTGATTTTTAAAACAATTAAAATTTGTTTAATGTTATATTCATTTCAAGAATCCTTGTGTCGAAAATCTGGTAGCATAAAGCTATACTGGGACACTATCCAAAAATAAGTAGTAACATGTATAGGAAATAACACTTTTATAATTCATCCATCACATTTTCAACACAAATTAGTCCTCCTAATCATCCATAATAACTTAACATCTTAACCTCAAAAAACATTTGAAACAAATCATAAAAATACAATTTCAAACCTATTTAAGCAATTACAAAACAATAATATCGCAGATTAGGCCCAATCCCTCTTATGTTACATACAAGTGCCATCTAACCAATTACATCACAATAATAGTATATACAAGTTAGAAAAATACCTAAAAAGTAGCTTGCCCTTGATTTGCAGCAAATTTGAGGCTTTTGACTCTAATCTGGTTCTTCAACCTACATATTACAAATAAAATGATGCATTAAGCAAATTTGCTTAGTGGTGTAGTTAAAGAAAATTAAGGTGCTTATGTATTATCAAGCATATGTAAGAAATGGAAAATAAATATATATAGTGTTCGTATCCCTTTTGTTTTCCTAAGATTGATCAAACCGAAGTAGCATAAAACTCAACTTGGGCCTCACTCTTCGAGTCTCGAAAGATGAGAAGGAAGTTAAAGGAATCTAGGGCCACCCCTTTTTCATTATCTTAGGAGGTGTGAGTTGGGCACCACAAGGCATAAGTCACCACCCTATAGAGTTGGGAAATACCTTGTAGGGCTAAAACCAGAGTGGTTCAGAACCCTACTCTTATTTATACCTCAAATTAATATAGAAATTCGTTTTGAATTTATGATACTATTCCTTTTCTCAAGCGATATTTTACAATTAAAGTAAATCACACATTCATATAGGAGAAATTACAGAATATAAATAGGTACTTCAAATTGAAATAACATACATGAAATCGGGCTATTGATTATTTTGAGAACCTT
>CANXYI012305400.1:0-10310 GCA_948208565.1 Hura crepitans | reverse complement strand
TATATATATATATATATATATATATATATTTCCTTAATTTATTTCTTACATAAATTTTTGTTTCTTTATCATGTACCATTATATGCAAATAATACATTTCACGATATGTGTTATTAATTTATTCTTATGTATATATGTATTCTCATATATTCATTTCATATATTTCTTATGAATTCTATCTAACTGTTTCTATGCAAGAATATATGCATTAATTATCCCTTAGCTTATTTTTTTTTGTAAATGTACTAATTTGACATTTATTATCTCCTTTATTCAATTCTTTTTTATTTCTTGTATATAAACTTTTAACATTTACTTTAAATTGTATTTCCATTTAATTTCACATTTTCTTATTCATTTCTATTTCTAACATATGTTCTCTATATTATGAATTTAGAAATCTTTAATCATAGCATGTATATAATAAATTTCCTAAATATATTTTCTTATCCCATGGACCAATATTTTCTCATCAATATTAATTCCCATAATCATTGAATTGAATATCACCTAATCATATATATACATATATTAAATCTTAATTATATAAACATATATTTTGATACTCCATATGTCCTCATTACCTTTTTTAGTCTTCTACTCTTTTCCCTTAATCCCTTTTTAATTTATGATCCCATTTTTTTAATTGCACGTATATTCTCTTTTCTTATATTTGTTATATTCCTTTTAGTCTCTTTAATTTCCATAATAACCATTTTAATTATTTAATCATGTACATATAACCATTAACATTTACTTTTAGCATTCTTACTTATTTAAATTTATTATTATTCTCATGCATTCTTATTAATTTCCTTTATTCATATTTTAAGTTAATACTTTATCCATTATATATAAATATTAATTCTATATACTCATACAAATGTTTCTTCTATTATTAATCTCACATAATTAAATTGTCTAAATTTATGTATTCTTTTTATTAGTCAATATCTTTGTAAATAATATGTAATTAACTTATTTATTTTCCTTTATTCTCCTTTTAATTAAAGTTTCTTGATTTACACACATATTTACATTTCTCATGTAATTAAACCTTTAGTCCAAGTAGTACACATATTTCTTTTATTACTCATATGATATTCTCAATTAATTACATACTTATTTCAATGGGATTGTATGTATGTTAGTATTATTTTTTTTTTGTTACATAGTTCCTAATGTACCAATTTCTTATAGATATTTTAATATAATTAAAGTGGGTTATTTCTTTAGGAATTTTTTCGATCATCATAAAATTTTTACATAAACTATTTAAATCATCAATAGACCTCTATACCATACTATAATTTACTTATATTTATTTTATTATGCCTTTAAATCATATCCTCTAACACATTACATATATGTGAATTTTGGATTTTCATATTAGAGCTACATATAAATATTAAATTTTTTTTCTTTTTTTATGGTACTTAGTCATCTTGCTATCATCTTGCTATAAATACTTCTATGTCAATTTACACATATTTCTACTCAATTACCTTAACTTCTCTCTCACTTAGCTATAGACATGTTTCGACTTAATGGCCATTTGAGGGTATATATCTTTTTTTCAAAATTTTTCATCTTAAGCTATATATTTTTAAGCCCTAATAACAATCTAACCTATTACTTATAACAATTTTCCTAATACAAGCAAGAATCACAATTTACATATTTTCACATAAACATAAATTATAGTGTTAGAATACACTTACCTATTTTATAAGCTCTAATCTATTAACTCTTCATATACACCTCTTCAATTTCACCATATCATCATCTATCCTTCAATTTCTTCAACTTTCATATTTGTTTTTCTCATGTAAAAATTCACCAAAATTCTATTAATCATAATTTCTCAATTTAAATGCATAAACAATTATCTCATAACCTCAAATAACTCATGAATTTGTAGTTTAGGAATCACTTACCAACTTATAAGTGACCTCAAACACTTTTATTCTTCCACATTTCTTCCTTTAAATTCACCTTCCTTCATGTATCTCTTAAAGGGCTAATAGAGTGGTTGATGTAAGCTTTCATTTAAGTATATTAATTTGAGGAAAAATGGTGGATTAACAAAATAATTTTGTGAAGTAATGTAAAGAGAAATTTTAGCCATGTAAGGGGAAAAGAATGAGGACACATGGGTAAAAATTAAGTGATTATTTTACATTATTTCTATATTTATATGATGAACCAATGGCTAGGATTTAAGGCAAGACATATGTAAAGTTGTGATTAAATCTAATTAGCTTTAATTTATTTTATTTTGGATGGCTAAGATCTCATATGTCACTATTTTATCCAATGGCCGTCAATGCTCCTTACAAAAATGTCAAGTTATGGTTATCTCATAAATTGTCCTTTTCTTTATTAAATTTGACTAATTTATTTTGAATAGTTTACATATTCAGACAATTCCAATCTATAATTTTTGGATTCCTTGGAATTTTTGGGTATCAAGATGTGTAGGTTTTGAATTTTTTTGAGCTCATTTTTGGGAATTTTCGATTCATCCCTAAATGGCTACTATTCCTTATTTTCCATAATTCTAGATTTTGCTTATGATTTTTAACCTCGTATATGACCTCAACCACCTCTCAAATTATACCATAATTCATTTTATAATTTATGCTAATTTTTGGTTGGGTTAGCTCCACTTAAGCCTGGAAGTATTATTTATGGCTCGATGTCACTATTCACTAGCACCCACTAACGAACCTCATTATTTCCATATTTTCTCATCATTTCTATGCCATATGTCCTTTCCTTATCACTTCTATATGTCTCTGTCATCTTTTTGGCAATCAAATACATGTTTCTAATTTTACCCCTCATTTTCTTGCGTATTTTCCATTTTACCCTTTTATCGATTTTTGCTTTATAGTTCCTACTTTGCTTCAAATTTCCATTTTATCCTCACAAAAAATCAAACCACAAGTCAGGCTGTGACACTTTAACACATACTAAATTTAATTTAGGCATAATACGTTAGATATGCTTACCAAATAAGCTTTAAATTACTTCTTAGAACCTCAATTAACCTTCTTTTGATCTTTCCGTATTATCTTCTCTCTTTTCTCTTCCATCATACCCTTCAAAAATAAATAAAATTTCATAAAAATTAAAATAACCATCCATTTCTCAAATTAACTTTAGGAAACTCTTATTGGCATCCAAATATGCTTAGAAAAAATATGAAAACCCATAAATGACCACTTACATTAAAGTTGGTTACTATTCACCATAGCACAATTCTCCTCAATTCTTCAAAAAAACACTTTCTTTCTTGATAAAATCTCTATAAAAATGTATAAAAAGGCTTTTATTTATGATAGAGATGTAAAATTTATGGTTTAGAAGGAATAAGGAAGGCTGAAAATGGAAGAAGAAACCCTTCTTAATGTTATTAGGTCTAAAGGTGTGAGAAAGAAGAATTTGGCTCACTCTTTTGACCAAAATAAGGCACTTTGATTCCTTTTATAACTTTTTAAATCCAATTGCCAAAATCAAATCACTTGATGATCCAATAATCCATATAATTCCAAGCTTTCTTTAAAATCATTCTTGTTATCTTGATACCTCACTTTACATCCCTTAAGGTGCCACTAAATCACTTAATTCAAGACCCATAAGGCTCAAAAACCTTAAAAAACTATTTAAATCCAATACTTGATTTTTATAAAATACTTATTGATGTTTGAAAATTCCAATTCCTATCTCATCATATTCCTTAGAATATTTGAGCATCAAAATTTTGCATTCCCAGGACCATTCAAGCAAAAATAAAATATTTTATGATTTAGCTTTAGCTATGTTACTATTTATAATACATTACTGTAAAAACTCACTTTTATTTTTAACCATCTAAATGACTTTATTTTCATTACAAACTTTACCCAAAATTGTTTCATAATTAATGCTTTCATCTTATAACCTTAGTGTAATTAGGGTTTTGAGAAGCATTATTCCCTCTTACTGAAGTAATATTCATAAACACTCTCGTTATCAGCGTTTACCATTCGAATGATCTTATTTTTATACCAAACTGCATCTATAGCCTGTTTGTAACATATTCCCTTCTTTTACAAGAAAAAGCCTTGCTCGCATCTTGGGAGTCACTATTCATGACCTTGAGATTCACTATTCAAAACTTCAAGATTTTTTAGTGTTAATAGGAATTTCATGGATGAAATTCTCCTAAAAAGGGAAGAAATGTAACACTCAAAAATCCCAAGATTGTGAATAGTGTATCTCAAGGTCATGAATAGTGACTCTAAGGACTTGAATAGTGTTTTCCTTATTGATCAGTAGTATATGTTATAAAAGGTTATGGGTGTATTTTGGTGTGAAAATAAAACCGTTTGTATAGTTAACAACATATAATAGGCACGCAAGTGAATTGAACTTCCTAAGACTTGGGCTACACTAATGTTGTAGGATGAAAGCATTAATTAAGAAGTAATTTTGGGCAAAGTTTGAAATAAAAAAAAGTCATTAAAATTGTTAAATACAAAAGTTAATTTTTTATGACTGTATATTATGAATATTAACACAGTTAAAGCTAAAATATAAAATATTTTGTTTTTGCTTATAGAGACTTGAGAATGCCATACCTAAGGCTCAAATATTATAAGGAGCATGATGAGATAGGAATTGGAATTTTTGAACTTCAAAAATTATTTTTTAAAAAATAAGTAAAGTTAAACTATCATTTTTAATCGAATTTTTGAGGTTTTGAGTTTGATTTTTTAAAGCTTTTAAGGAATAATAAGCATGATTATTTAGGACTATAAGATATGTAAATTGATAATGAAATTGAAGAACTTAATTAAAAGAGTCTTTATAAAGGAACTTGGCCAAGTTAAGTTTTGATCTTGGCCATCTAATTGGGATTATGGAAGTTAAAAAAATTGGGTCAAATGAAAGAGCATTACCAACCCTTTTTCCCCCTCTTTGAGTCGTTGGCCATAGGAGTCTTCTCCTTTAGTTTTAAGCTTCTTTTTTCTTGCAAACCCACCTAATATTCCATCCTTAAGCTATTTTAAACCACTAAATAGCCTTCTTATGTATTAAGCACCATGATTGAGGAGCTAAAATAGAGAAAATTAAAGTTTTATTTCTTAAGTGAATAGTAACTAACTCAAGGATAAGTGGTTTTTATTAGATTTTCATAATTTTTAAAGGTGTAATTAGATGTTAATAAGGGTTTTCTAAAGTTAATTTGAGATTTGGATGGTTATTTTATTTATTATGAAATTTTATATGTGTGTGTGTGTATGAGGTGTATGGTTAAAAGAATGGAAAGAATATTAAGGGAAAAAGGAAAGAGAGAGCTTAAAAAGGCTCAATTGGTGCATTTGGCACCATTTGGTATGTGTATCTAATAGTAGAATGCATTAATGTAAGAATTTACATGATTAAAGTGTGTATGTTAGTATAATAAATGTATTATATATATGTATATTAATCAGATATAAAATTTGCATAATTAATTAGTAGCTAATTGATGTTAATTTCATGAGTTCAAGATGCCAATTAAAACTTAGCGCGAAAGTATAGGTGGTTGAATGATAGTTAGCCTAATTCTTGACTTATGTTGAATCAATTGGAATGTAATGTATATGGTATGTATGTGTATGTGACACCCCTTGCCCCATCCGATCGCTGGACCCGAATAAAGAGTGAACTCAAGAAATGCATTATCCTAACTTATTATCTTTAAAACCTATTTTAATTGAAAACCATTTTGACATCATTTGAGCATGTATTAAATTTGGAAAAATGTTGTTTAAATAAAACTTCACTTTTTAAATTTTAAAAGAGTTTAGGGAATCTTTATATCAAAAATCTGGTAGCATAACGGCTATACCGAGATACTATTGCAAAATGAATAGTAAAGCTTTATAGATAAAAGTACTTCTATATCAAACAAATCTCATTCCTCAACTTCTATGATCCTTTGATCACTCCAAATCAGCCAACAACTCAAATCACATTTCATGCAATAGGAAAAGATATCATACAAAGAAAAATAATTTGAATAATCTTTAATGAGGTTACAAAACACTTAAAAAGGTTTTAAAATGTTTAATAATACAATTTAGGCCTAATGTCCCATAAGTACATCATATGAGAGCTTTTACATATCTATATCACATAATCTATATACACAGTAATATACCAAAAGAAGCGCCTTCTCTTGATAGTCTTGTCATATCGAGGCTTTAGGTTTAATTGTTCTTCTTACCTATACATCGCAAAAACAAACGATATGCGAAGTAATAGCTTAGTGGTGTAATCAAAGTAACTTGTGCAATCATTCTAGTTATTATCATGCATAAAAGTGACATATCATAAATATTCAACTTGCATGATATATAAACATTAAACATGTTGTATATATGTAACTTAACATGACAAGAACATGGAAAATTTCCCAAAACATATTATCATATATTAAGCATCAAGATTTCACACTATGCATTTCATGTTTTAAGCTTTATTAATATCTATTTATGATACCCATACTTAAGAAAACACATATGCTAAGATGTATAGCGAGGTCTTAGTAGACCACATAGGCCTAGACGCATTAAACTTGAAGGTTAGAACATTAGACCCAAAGGTCAGTGCACATCAAACTCGAAGGTTGTAACACTAGACCTATAGGCCATATTATCATAACTCGAAGGTTTATGTATCATAACTTAAAGGTTATATAGGTACAAAAGTACCTTAGCAGCTGTTATTACCCCTAGTTGAATGGTTAACCTATCTAAATTAGATTGTTTACTTATATGGGCTACTAACCATATTCATTTTTAGTTTCACCTTATTTAAAAGTCTTAAAGTAGAATCTTAACAATTTGTTTGGCCAGCGAGTAACCAAACGGAGAAAAATGTGTCATCTCTTTAATTATGATAATCAATTCTTATTAACCATGTCTATACATCACTTATCAAAAATTAAAAAAATGTATCATAACATGACCAACAACATACATAGGCTTATGAATTACATAATATGATCATACTTTATTTTAAAACAAAATATACTTCCTCTTTATCCATAAATATCATAATATATGCCATCATAGCATGACATGAATAATATACCCATTCTTAGCATATTATCATAATGAAAACCATGAGGCAAACATACCACATTATTGCTTCGGCCTAAATGGCATAAAGAAGCATAATATTATCAAACACTTCGCTGTATAAACCTTGTTCTTCTTGAATACATATGTCTCAAATATAAGCTTATACATAACACATATCCTTAATAGCCATATCCAAGACATTTGGCCACCATAAGGTTCAAACTCAACTAAACATTATTATTAGTTACAATGCATGATACAATAAGTTAATGTGCATTTAACATTCCATACCATAACAATCCAACCTTGTTTTATAATAGCAATTGCAACACCCCTACCAGAATGGGATTGGTATTTCTAGAGAAGGGTTACTGACTACTATGCCTAACATTGAAACTGATTGGCTTCTAAAAAGAAACTTGCAAAACTTCCTCCCCTATTTAAAGCACAATTTTTACATGTTAACAAGGTTTTAAGGTCATATAATAATCACAGCTAATCAAGAAAATTTTAAAATTGAAGGCCTTTACACCTATATAAAATTAAGGACACAATTAAACCATCTTCCTTGATGAAAAAGGTTAACCAGGGTTTTCCTATTCAAAAGACATCTCATAGTCTACTAGCTTATAGTTTACCCAATCCTGTTCACCTCACACATGCACATATTTACACATCATTCATGGTCTAATACACCACAGTTAAGAGGGCATTCAAATGCCTTGCATACATAACTAGACTATAACTACACACACACACACACACACACACACATATAACTAAATTATAGCTGTATAGATCCTTTCTTATTAATGTTTGTACATGCCATTTACACACTAAAATGAAAATGTATAAACAATTGTATAATAAAAGGGGTTCTTACTACTGAAGAGATTTGATGCTTGCTCTCATTACTATAGGTGAGTTGTGTATCCATTTTACTTGATGTCTTCAAGCTCCTATAACCCATAATTTATTTGTGTAAACCTACTATGCTATGATGGAGAATGCATCACTGGGTCTTCTAGCTATAACTATAAGTAATTTGGATGTAGTTGTCCTATTTACTTGATAACTAGTTTTAGCTAGACCCAAATTCCATTTATAGGCCATATGAGTGTGTGTGTGAGCTGTAGTGTACCAATTTCTTTATGAGCTATTATATGTGATACACTAAAGATGTCCAGTTTTGTTTTAGGATTAATCTTTCTAACTTGTCTCAGAGCCATAGGTAATACACTACCAGAATAACCCTAAGAAAGGGTAAACGAGTTGATAAGCTAATAACTGTAAGTTGAATAAGCTAATAAATATTTATGGCCTCAGCCACAATCATTGTAAATAGCTCATATGGCATTGGTGTTGAGTTATAAGCTATTGCAGATCTATGTAAGTCCCTCTCTAGCATGCCAAAGCTACCTTAACTTGGTTTTTGTAAGTTTTACCTTAGGCTCTTAATCTTGAACTTAAATATTTTAAAGTCAACTATATTATGGGATATGCATAGTGTTTCCATTCTTTTTAAGGTTATTTATCCATAATTAATTGACCGGTTATATTTAACTCATTGTTATTTCTATGACTAATAGCATTAGTTTTAGCTCCTAGTATAGTTCTTACTTATGAAAATATCTTATTTTGTGAAGTTGATTTCTTCATTCTGGTAACTAAATTTCTTAAATACTTCATTAGTTCATTTATGTGTTCCCTACTACTAGTAGTTAGCTAGTGAGTATGTTATCTGTAACTGCATGAGGTGTCTTGAACATCAATGTAACTAATAAGAGATTGATTTCCTATTTTAATTGCATGTATACATAGTGTGTTCACTGTGAGATAGACATGAATATATGATTTATGTGCAAGTGCTTAAGGGTGCACACATGCTTGATGCAATATTATAAGTACATATAATGAATAAGTGGGCTAAGCATATCTATCGGAGTAAAGTAACTTATTAAGTTTAATTGCAACCAAATAAGCCAAAGGTTGATTTTATTAGTGAATCTAAGAGATAATAGAGTGCATTCATTATGAGGGTATATCACTGTTTAATTACATCATATGACCTTTTCTTAAGATGCCTCTTATGGTATGCACTTATTCTGCAGCCAACTAGTGCCTTAACATCTAGAGATCAACTTTTTAGGGTACATGGTCTAACTCATCTAGTGCCTTTATGTGGCTAATTCTATTGCCTAATATAATATGCATTTATGTTGTAAGAATAAATGACTAATGCATTATAAGAAAGAGCTAAGACATCATGATGCATTAATCTCATGCTTAATGTGATATGATATCATGCATAAGTGATAACTGTGTAGGTATAACCAATTTGTAACATCCATTGTATGTTGCCTAGTTTTATAACCTATGGTTGACATTAAAAACCATTTTTTACTTTGCTAGCTTAGGTTAAGCAACCTTGTTAGAAACATATGTTGCACATTAGTTTGGTTATGCTATTAAGTTATCCCCACTTGCTAGTTCGTGTTTTTTCACAATATTATTTTCACATGACTGCTCTATTCATGCTATATTGTGCATGATTTTTATTTGAAAGAGTGTCTTTAATCTTAAAAAAAAACTAATCCCCTTCCTTCATGATGAATTCTTGATATATTTCTTACGTTCTATTATTTTCCACTAATATGGCTTTCTTAATAGATTATTGACTAGTAACTAGTTTTCATGATACCTATCCCAACTAATGTATTTATGTTGTTTGAGTATAAGTGACTTATGTATTACAACTAATGCTCATCTTTAGGTCTGTGCATGACTAGGTTCCCATTTTCTCCTTTCCCTTGTCTGGGGTTGGGTTCCTCATGCTTTTATCCTTGGGTTATACAAAACAAGTTCTTTTTTTGAATTTTGATCTTACATAATAAATATCACTTGGCAATAAATGAGATAAAATCAGCCCTCTAGAATTTTAGTCCATTTTTTCTCTTATCATCATAATTTATCATGCTGCTACCACTTTACTTATATGCACTACAACCTTGCACACTCCTTTACTTTGCTATCCTATACATACTATTTTTGGTTTTAAAATACATAGCTTGCATCACTATATGATCTGTTGTAACACCTAAAAATCTCGATATTATGAATAGTACATTTTGAGATATGAATAGTGCTACCCCGGATTTGAGGGTCACACTAATGCTATAGAGTGGAAGTGTA
>CANXYI012305205.1:0-12917 GCA_948208565.1 Hura crepitans | reverse complement strand
CATTGAACTTTTAATCGATTCTCTCGACCCAATATAGATGTGTTAATTTTTAGCCCTCTTTCTCTTTTAACCACCGAATCTATACTATCTCTAACAATGCCATAAGGTTTATTGCCTTAGGTGCCCCAAAAACCTTTTCCTAAGAGCTTGTATTTCTAGACCAATGCCTAAGCTGAGTCCAAGTGACCTCAACAAATTAGTAGATAAAGCTTAGCTTAATATGCATTAAGGATTAACCATAACTTATCCTATGTCTACCATCACTAACCTCAAATAGGCAGTTTCCCTTATCCTAATAAGCTCTAATATTTAACTCATATAGTCCTCCTTGCAAACTTTAACCTTCGCACAATCTAAGAAGTGCTTAAACTAGAGCTCTAATACCACTAAGTGTGACATCCTCTACTTGATCCATACACCAGACCCGAATAGAGAGTGCTCATACATATCGATATTTGATTCTGCCATCAAAAACTCAAAAATATTTAAAACTTTTATTACCCAAAATATTTCTTTTCTTAAGAAGTTATAAAAACTCTAAAAACCATTTGGCACACTTTTTAAGGCAACTAATAGGGCCATCATGTTAGAAATTTGGTAACATAACGATAGTACTAGGACACTATACCAAATAGTAAACCTAAAAAAGGAACACTTTTATAAACTTATATCAACTCTATCAACATCATTAGATCTTCTTAATCCCCTAAATCAACACACAACATAAACATTTAATCTATGTCCATCATGTCTCCATTCTATACATACCTCAACCACAATCTAAGCTATTCTCAAGTATTCACAATTACATCATGGACATCTCTAATGTATTAAATCCATAATTGTACATTGCAATATGAACCTTAAATCGCAAACAAATTACTTTTTACATTAAGCTTACTTTCACTTAGCCTACTTTACTTTAATAGCATTGCTAAGAACATTTTTATGATAATTACATAACTCATGAGGGCTTTAAAATCCATACAACTTACATTATATATTACAACTTCGAAACTGATAACATTTACATACATATCGTTCTCTTAATGGATCTACCCCAAAGTCTCAAAACTTCTCCCGATACAATACTTTAGATGGCTTTTTATTTTCTTCTACCATCTTTCCCTATCAGCTACTTCTATTTATGCATTAGTAGAAAAGCTAGTATGATGAGCGAGATACTTAATGGTGTACTCAATGGAATATAGATACACATATACATTTAAGTAGTCATACCTACATAGATACACATAAATTTTTAGTGCATTTATTTCAAATGCCAACTTAAGCATGCAATTGTTCATTTAATTTAATTATATAGATTGTCATTCTTTGCAACATACAATATAATCTCGTGAGCACACATATAGATTTTAATATGGGATGTCATAAAAACAACCTTATAATACATTTTTATAGCCAAGCATGCCTTTGAGGTTAAATAGATCACAATGTGTTCTCTTCCACATAAAAGTCATGCGTAAGTTAATATAATAGAAATTACGGTCAACATGCACTCTAAGCATTATCATAACATAATTGTCTTGATATGCATAAAATAGACATGTATAGGTTTTAATAATATCCATAGGCATCAACAAGCATAGGGTGTACGATATATGCGCATTATGTCATCTTAAACATATAAACACCTTAATATTATTGCCATCACACTTATAGTCACAATAGCACATATTCAGTTTAAACATTGCCCAAAATTGCATAACCATATGCATGGCACATACTAGCATCATGGCATAACTCAACTCATGATCACATATTTTAAAGTCTTTGGATTGTTTAACATATGCCCATACTAAAGAGATATTTATCCAAGGCTTGAGAGTGGATAACATTGCAGCCAAAGGCGTTTCACACCCGATGGTCTGTAAAATGGTGCACTCAAAGGCACTTCACACTTGAAGATGAGTAAAATAGTGTACCTAAAGGCACTAGTCTCCATTGATACTTAAATGCATTGGTGTATAGGGTTTGCACCCAAAAGTGCTAAGACATTAGCTCAAAAGCCTCATGCCTATCGACACTCAAACATTAACCTATAGGTGTCCTACCCGAAGGTAGACATTGCAGATGTTATGCTAATTGATCAGTCAACCTATCAAAACTAGGTTGTCAAATTGTATAGTCATTATCAAACTTAATGATTTATCCTATTTATAACAATTTTTAACAAATAATGTTGTTCATGTCATCTCTTGCATAAACTAATCACATGAGCCATTTTTGCACATTTGCAAGGCCTACACATCATGCCCATAGCATACATCATTACATCATACATGAAACATGTATCATATGATCATATCACATTGTCATTTAGGCTTACACAAGCTTAAAATCACATAAATGTCACATTTCTTAGGTGTAAAAGTTTTAATATTGCATTTGGCTTTATACCCTTATTACATGCCATTAAATTCATTAATAACATGCTTCATCCATATTCATCCATTTCTTAGCTATCATTTACACGCAAGTATGGTTTGGGTCTTATACAAAAGTAAAATAATGCATGTTCTCACTTATAGCTAAATAAAACAAATTAGACTAATCACATGCATTCTCATGCCCAAAGATCATGCATCATTCAGCCAACACAAGCACAAGTCCATCAATTTATGTGCATTCACTATCACTATCTTTATTATCACATAATAATGTCATAAGAAATATCTATGCATTTATATTCTTATTAGTTCCTTAACTTGCCATTTAGAGCACCATTAGGCCTTATATGGTATAACATACATCATACATGCACTTATCATTTGAAGCATATTTAAATTCTCATCATTGTCATTAATTTATATCTTATATTGCATAATTCATCATGAACATGCATAAAAGCTACAACTCACATCAACACCAATTTACCATTAATATTGGCATTTGTCGATATCAGTCACATAGAGCTTCATTACATGGCAAAAGTCCATATTTATGTCATTTGTGGCATTCGGTCACTTCCATATGCACACACTCATTCATGAAATTACATGATGGCATAAAAAAATGCATTTATGTCTCATTTCCACATACATTACCCACACATTCACTTTAGGCCATAAATGCTTCTAAAAGATGTCATTTCCACATTTGAAGTATTCAGTCACCCATATATGCATACACACACTAATTTAATCATATATATACTTATACAAGTGTATTAAAATCACATTAATCCATACTTGCATTTTTAACTCTTATTATGGCATATTAACTCAACATCGAGCTCTATAATAAACATAAGGCATTCGGCCTTTACAAACCACACATATATCACTCATAATACATATTCATTTCATTTAATGTTACCATGTAACAATATTTATCTAACTCATGCATGAAACTTCTAATAGCCATTTTTGCACATAATGCCATAAGTGCACATATTGAGTTTCCAAGCATTTTCATCCTTCTTAAAAGGACTACACTATGCCTAAATTCCATCACACCTCAATCTCAAGTTATGCACACACAAGCACAATTACCTATTAGTACATAAGGCACATGCCACAATCACAACTTGAACATTCAAGCACATGGTGCATGCACTTTCACAAAACAAGCACCACTTAATCATCTACACACACACACACACATGACACATATTCATACACCTTTAATAGTTTTAGGCATTAACACATGCATAGCACACATATTCTTTCAATTTGACATTCTAACACATATACATTTCATCAAGTACACAAACCCTTTCATGTGTAACTGCCATTTTTTAGCCTATTTCCACTTTTAATGTGCCTTCCTTTCCTGCACCATCTATTCTAGTTCTTTAAGTTCTAGCACTCTATAGATAGCACTGGTATTATTCCCTTGTCTATGTTTATGGCAAAACTAGACTTAATTAGAGCAACCTCTCTTCTAAAAAGTCATACTCCTATGTGATAGCTTTCATAGGAATTTCATTTTGTATTATTCTAACCTTTATACAAAAAGTTATGGTCTAATAAACAGAGATTGTTCCTTACATTCCCAAAATTTTGCAAACAGTACAGATACCTTCATTAACGAGAATTTTTGGGCAAAATCTAGGCCAAATTAGAGAAAAATTCCTTCTACAAACTTATAGCACTATATATATCTTTCATATGCCACTTGTTTCACATTATTTTGACATCTATATAGAGATTTATGACCAAAAATTATTTACTATTCCCAAACAAAAATTAGTTCCAACAGCAAATTTCCTTCTCTAATTCCATCTTATTTAATCCAATTCATGTTTAAATACTGCATTAAACCTCAAAAATTCAATTCTCTCTCAAAAACACCTTATATCTTAGTTATCCTAATATAACTAAAATGAAATAAGAGAATATTAAAGGAATAAAAAGAAGGAAGAAAATTTTCTCTACCTACTATAAATTGCAGGGCTGTTGTACCTTTTTTTCTCTCCACCACCATAACTAGTCAATAGAGGTGGCCACTAATAGGCTGCCATCGCCATTTGTGCTCACCTAGCACCGCTACTAGTACTAGCTACAGCTACTCATCCCTTTCCTCCTTTCTTCTCCTCTTTTTTTTCCCTTTTTCTTTTCATTCTTCCTCTTTCTTCTTTTCCCCTATTTGTTATCCAATTTCCTTTTGCCCCTTTTTCTTCTTCTTTTTTTTAATTCTCTTTTAATTCCCTTGGCTACCACCTCACCCTTATTTGGCAAATTCCCATTTTAATCCTTCCTCTTTTCATCTACTTTATTTCTTCCCCACCATTTTTCAACTCTTTTAATTTGGTCCCAAGGCTACATATTTTTTTCTCTTAATTATTCCAAATTTGCCCCCCTTAAGTTGCCATCTCACCAATTATTATTAATTTCCATACTTATCTTATTTCACTATTCTTATATTATTATTTTTCTTCACTAAAGGACTAAAGCACTAGAAATTACATTTCTTGCCTTGCACTCCAAGCCTCGTGCCTCCTCGAGCATTGATGTTCCTCTTCACACCTCGGGTACCCTACAATACAACACTAAAATATTTGCAGCATCACACACATGCTTATTTATGGGATTTGCAAAGTAGTCACTTAGATATCACTTCTACTATGCGTTAGAACTAAAGGTGTTTGTTTTAAAACATGCTATCTTCCTAGAGAAAGAGTTTCTTTTAAAGGAAGATAGTAGAAGTAAAATAGAACTTGATGAAGTTTGTGATCCATAAATATAAGCAAATAAACCAATTGATCTCAAGCCTATTACACATAGTGAGGATGTAATAGCAAAACTTACGAAAACATAAGTTCCTAGATGTTTTACTAGGGTTTGTATTGCTCTTAAGTGATATGGATTTCTCATAGATGAGAATAGTAATGTGACCATAGTAGAACAAAAAGAGCCATTAAGCTATGAAGTGGTTTTAAAGAGTTCTAGATCAAAATTATTATTAAAAACCATACAACTTGAAATGGATTCCATGTATGACAACCAAGTATGGACTTTAGTTAAGGCACTAGAAGGGCTTAAACCATAGGGTTTAAATGGATCTTTAAGAAGAAGGTAGAAATGTAGGGTAAAGTGGCTACCTAAATAATAATGTTGGTTGTTAAAGGTTATTATTAAAGGTAAAGAATTGACTTTGTTAAAAACTTTTCACCAGTAGCCATGCTTAAATCCATTAGGATTTTTCTTGCTATTGGCACTCATTATGATTATGAGAAATGGAAAATGGATGTGAAGATAGCTTTCCTTAATTAAAACCTATCAAAGGAAGTGTATATGACACAACCTAAGGAATTCATGTCCACAAATAGCAAAAGGTGTGCAAGTTTTAAAAGTTTATTTATGGATTAAAGCAAGCATCTAGGAGTTGGAAGATTTGATTGGACGAGACAATTAAAGATTTTTATTTCTCACAAATTTTGGATAAAACATATGTTTACAAAAAGGTTAGTGGGAGTATAGTTGTATTTATAGTATTATATGTGGATGACATATTAATCATTGAAAATGACGTCTCTATATTTCAGTTAGTAATGATTTAGCTATCTAAGAAATTCTCTATGAAAGGCCTTATTGAAACAACCTACATATTGGGGATTCGAATCCATAGAGATAGATCCAGGAGGTTGATTGGTCTTTCATAGTCTATAGACATAAACAAGATGCTAGAGAGATTTAGCATGGATCTTTTAAAGAAAGGATTCAATTTAGTGACTCATGAAAAGATCTTTTCTAAATCTATGTATCATAAGACAAAAGAGGGGAGAGAATGTATGAGTGGGATCCCATATGCCTCGACTATAGGATCAATCATGTACGCTATGTTATGTATAAAACCTGATGTAGCATTTGCTTTAGGTGTCTCGATTATATTCCAATCCAATTATATAGAGGAACATTGGGTAGCTATCAAGAATATCCTTAAGTACTTGAGAAGAAGTAAAGTCTTATTCTTGGTATGTGGAGAAAGGGAATTACAAGTAAGTGGGTATATGGATGCTAGCTTTTAGTTTAATAAAAATAATTACAAATCCCAGTCAAGTTTTATATACTTGTTTGTAAAAGGTGTAGTTAGTTAAAAGAGTTTAAAAAAAATATAACTATAGACTTAATAACTAAGGAAGAGTATATTGAAGCTAAGGAAGTAGTATGGATCAAAGTTCATCATTGAACTACATGTGGTACTAACCATTGATGACTCAAAAACCTTTGTATTGTAATAATAATGAGGCTATTGCAACCACAGTCTCATCAATGATCCAAGCATGTACTGAGGCATTACCATCTCATCAGTGAGATAGTAGTGAGTAAAATGTAAAGATTGATAGAGTCCCTATAGATCAGTACATTGTTGATCCTCTCACTAAGGCACTATCTCAAAATTGATTCGATCACCTTGTAAATAATATGGGTATTAGATATATGAGATATTGGCTCTAGTGTAAGTGGGAGATTGTTAGAAGAATGCCCTAGAGCTTAGATGTAATAGGTATATTTTGTGTGCATAATAATCTTTAGTTTATAATAAATGGCATTATTTATTACTATAGTGCTTATGTTCATTTATTTGCTTCATATGATCTTAAACTATGTAATGAATTCCCTAGTACATTCATAGTGTAAAGGAAATTATAAAATGTTCATAATTTGAAATTCATATTGCATGCAAATGTGACATACTAAAACTTTCCCTAGTCATAGTATTAATAAGATGGGACAATGTTGATGTGGGTAGACTAGCACATGTTATTCTCTTTGGCCTAGTCAAGTAATAGTTCTCACAAGGTTCAAGCATGGTGATGCTTAGAGATAACATGTGGTTGCTTGTTTAAGAAACAAGTTTATTGGAGGCCCCTTATGAGAATGTTCACATGGATAAGTAATATATATTAGTGAAATAATCTCACCATATTAGTAGTGTAAGTATCTTATAACTTGAGATTAACAAGGTTATCTTAAGTACGGAGAACTATGCTTTGACTCTTGTGTATTTACATAACTATGATGTATAGATAACTAGGTGATTAGGTATAGTTTGATATACTTTAATGTAATTGAGTGATCAATAAAGGATTCACCACCTTGGATTACATTAGGAATGTTTACTCACTATTCTATTATACCTTTATTCCAAGAATCTTTGGCCAATGTAGAATGCAAGTGTGAATGAGATTGACACAGGCATTTTTGGAATAAAGGAATAAATATTATAACTAACATACTTAAGGCTAGATTTAACACACCTAATCAAGCATTGAGTTAATGTATATCTATACTTAAACCTAAATGAAATAAAGTCTAGTGAAAAGACAAATTGCATGGTAACTATTTGTAGAAGTGTTAAGTTAAACAACTTAACATTTCAAACACTTAGGTAGTCTAGATGTATGGCTAGACACCATCTAGCTTGTACATTAGTGGATAACAGGTTGGGAATCAATTATTGGACTACAAGAATCCCAATTAGAATAGAACTCTTATTGACTATGTACTGTCAACATTCTTTAAAAACCCATATGGTAACACACGTATAGGAGCAAATTAATGAGGTAAATCTACAAAGTATTTAATGTTATCTAATGTCATTAAGCAAAAAGAAATAAAATGAGAGGGCTTATTGGGCTTGAAAAATTAATTACTAAACTAAAATTGGCATCAACCATTGATGACCCAAAACCTTTGTATTGTGAGAACAATAAGGCTATTGCAATCACGATATCATCAATGATCCAAGCATGTACTGAGCCATTAGCATCTCATCAGAGATATAGTAGTGAGTAAAATGTAAAGATTGAGAGAGTCCCCACTGATCAGAACATTGTTGATCCTCTTACTAAGGCACTATCTTAGAATTGATTCGATCTCCATGTAAATATAATAGGTATTAGGTACATGAGAGATTAGCTCTAGTGTAACCAGGAGATTGTTAGAAGTATGCTTTAGAGCTTGCATGTAATAGGGATATTTTGTTTACATAATAAATTTTGGTTTATAATAAAAGGCATCCTTTATTACTATAGTGCTTATGTTCATTTATTTGCTTCATATGATCTTAAACTATGTAAAAAAATTCCATAGTACATTTATAGTGTAGAGGAAATTATAAAATGTTCATAATGTGAAATTCATATTATGACAACACTTACTCAGTCTAAAAGACAACTAGTCAACGAGCTTGAGTAAGGTGTGCATGCTTATCGAGATATGCACACTCATCTACCGATTTTATTATTATAAATCATTCTTATTCATAAATCATTGTGTGCAAAAATATGGGTTTTAAAAAACCTTTTTTTAATAGTGTTACTTATTTAAAATTGGGAATCCTTATGCTAAAAATCTAGCAGCATAACGATTATACTGGGCACTATCCCAAATTTTAAATAGTAACTTATAAAAGAAAAATACACTTCTATATCACAATCACACACTTCAACCAACTCAATGTGATCCTTTGATCTCTCCACAACACATAAACACAACATATGATATCTCAAGCTTAGGAAGAGATATCACACAACACAACATGTAATATTAAAGTTTAATATATCATACAAACATTAAAATCCAAAAAGAACATTTTAAATTAGAATAGTTGCGAACTAATTACAAGTTAGGCCTATATCATTTACAAATACATTTGAGTGCACTTATACATCACATTTATTACATAAAGAAAAGCTTTACCAAAACAAAGCCTTCTTTTTAATGTCTTAATGTCCTGAGGCTTTTGGTATGAAAATGTTCTTATACCTACACATCGTAAACAAATGACATGCTAAGCGAATTGCTTAGCAGTGCAATCAAAATGATATACACTAAAAATAATTTTTAATCATGCCATAATTATATGCCAACCATTAACATGCATAATCATCCAACATATTACATCATATGGAATCAAATAAGGATTTACTGAATTTAGGATCAACATGACACATACCATGCATACCTAACTTCTTGTCATACAAACATAGCAAAAAGACATATAAGATCATCGCTTTTACACCATACAAAGTTTTATAGATTGTTTTAAACCATAACATACATAATGTTTATTTATGTTGTTTTCTATCTTTACTTTACTTATGCCTATGGGGATAACCCTAAATCTATGGATAACAACATCATAACTTGTGTAGCCGCCTACATTTTAAACCTAACAACTGTTGCACTAGTATAGTATAGTGTCAAACATAACTTATGTGACTGCACCCATATGTGTTATATGCAGTGGTCCTTATAGAAACTTTACCAGTGGCTGCGTCTACTAGATTCAAAGATCAAAACACATATGTCCATAGGTAGATTATAAGTGTACCCTTGGACTTAATCTAAGCACCAAAGTGCCCTAACAGCTGCTGTATCCCTTAGATAAGTAGTCAGCCTATCTTTCCTAGGTTATAGCATCTCATGAGCTAAAAACCATTTTATTTAATTTCACCTCATCAAATAAGCTTACATAGTTTTTAAGATGTATAATTTATCCATTGAATGACTAAAACTGCTTAAATTCATTAAAAATAACATTTTGAGCTATTACGCTCATTTTCCATGTCATTATTGTATATTTAATACAATCATGCTTTTCCATCTCATATATGGATTTTTAGCTTGTTTTTATCATAAACACATTTAAATAAGGTCATAAAATCCATTTGGGTTATTTTATGCCTTTATTATCATTATTTCTCAAATTATGGCATAATATGCTTTTAGGAGCCCTTTTGGGTCATTTTTTGGTTTAAGATGCTTTTAGGTCCTAAAATTCATTTCTTTCATGTCATACATTATATTCATATTTGAACATATGAAATAAAGCATACATACATGAAATCTTTCATAATTCATAAAACATCATGTGTATGACCTATTATAAGCCATTCGACCATATTTAAGCCTTTTTAGCTTTTCCTATAACTCATTCTCAATAAACCTTCCATGTGTCATTCATTACATTACATGGTTATGTACACATGAAAAGTATGTATGATATTTCATTTTCACTCATTATTTCAACTAAAAATTACATTCTTTAATTATGCTCATGTAACTACATTTAGCCTTAGTTAAGCATGAAAGAAAGTAACTCATGCTATGGCACTAGACCATTCGACCCACCTTCATAAAATTGCTATAAAATGCACATGCCACACATACATCATGCCACCATGATCATTATTTCAAATATCACATGACTAACTCATATAATGCATGAAAGGCCATTTTTCACATAATAAGTACATACACCTATCAAAATGCATATTTATCACATTGTACATCTCTGATGCATTCTACCATATTTATTCACTCATATAAGTGTTAAATATAAGGATTAAACACAATTTATGCTCAATAAACCCTAATTACTCAATTTAGCAAATTATGCCTCATTATGCTACGTATTAGGCTCTCATTAACACATGAATCACATTTGACATTTCCACTTGATTTTAATGCATTCCATTCAGCCAAATTATCTTATTACACTTTTTACATGCCATATTACACAATTAATGCATATCATTATTGGCATACTACTCATTTAAGCATTAAATGCATTTTAACCATATTATGGAAATTTAAATATTTTAAATAAAAATGCTCATATTGTTTCAATTACACATATCGAGGAAACTAAGAAGGTTTTTGAAGACCCATCTAGATAGCAACAACAACCACTAGTGCATCTATTTCTATAGCTAGGTGTGACACCCTTTACCTAGTCCGGACACCGGCCGTTCATTATGTCCGACTAAGGTGTGCATGCATATCGAGATATCCAAACTCCTTATCTATGATACTTGTTATAAAACCTTTTTATCAAAAACATTACATGCGAATATATGGGTTTTCAAAAACTTTTTGAAACAGTGTTACATATTTAGAAATTGGGAATACCTCGTGCCAAAATTTTGATAACACAACGGTTTTACCAGGCACTATCCTAAATATTTGAATAGTAACCTACATAATAAAATACACTTTTATATACATTTCACACACTTTTCACATCATCCTTATGATCCTCTAATCACTCAATAGCACACATACACAATCACTCAACCTTAGGAAGAGATATCATACAACAACACAAACATATAAATAGTTTATAAGGGCTATGAACTTTGGATGTAACACCCGTGCTTTAGAGGCTCCATGAATAATGCCACTAGATCCGGGAAGTGTACATGGGGTGCCGGTCATTTGCACATACACCGAGGTAGTGACACTAGTTATGAAACTTTAAGGGGCTTTAACTGATGAAACGGCAAATTTTAAAAATTTAGCAGAACAAACAATTCATTTCAAACTATAAAGCTATCCATCGATCTAATAAAATTTTTATGGGTTGGGAATGATTGGGGATGTGTCCGAACAGACTTAAAAATAGTAGACCTTGAAGCTTAAAAATTTCACTAAAGTCTAATGGTGAAAGAATTTTTGGATTCCAAGTTTGTTTGCAAATTCTTGTAGTTTTTAAGGTTGGCATGCAAATCAAGCCAATTTGAAAACTACCCTTTCAATGGAATTTGGCTATGAAAACTTATGAGTAGGTAGAGGGATTAAAATGTGAAATTTAAAATAAACGGTGTAATTTTTTGCTAGTCATGTGAATTTTGGTAAATTTTTAAAGTTTTTTAAAAAATCAAAACGTTTCGATATAGCTCGTGTAACGCCCCTATCACCCCCTTGCAGATATTATCTACTTTGGGCCACTGCCCTTCACGGATTTGTTCTTGGGCAAAACAAAGGACTTCCTTCGTTTAAACTCTGGAGTTCTTACAAAATTCGAACCACCCCTTTACCCAAAACGCGTCTGCAAGGGATATCACCATCTTCCCTCCATTCCGATATGGGATAGGTTTCCTATCCGCCTAAGCGTGGTAACGTCCGCCGGTCGACGTCTTATGAACAGTGCATTCGGAACCCGATTAATGTTCCCCGTGGTGCGGGTCATCATTTCGAGACCGATGACCGGCATATTGTTCATAAAATTTTGACGGGCCTGAAAAGGGTCAAAATGAAGGAATTAAAATTTTTAGCAGAACCAATAATTACTTTTAGGTTATAAACTATTAATTCCGGTGATAAAAATATTTCGAGACCCGGACAGTTAGAGACTCGGGAATGTACCCGGATGGTCTCGAAAATACAATAACCTGAACCTCAAAAATTCTATTTAGTATGTTGGTGAAGGAATTGGAATTTTTTGAGGTCATCTAGTATTTTTTCGAAATATTTTATTCGCATCGTTAATAGTGCTAAAAAGTCAATAGTTGACTTTTGGGCTGAAATTTCACATGGACCTTAGTGACATTGATTTAGGAATTTTAAAACTGAAATGGGAATTTTTTGGAGTTTTGTAGAATATATTATGAATTTTCGAAGCTGAAAACCGGTCTAAGAAAAACACCGATTTTTCAAACGGTA
>CANXYI012305164.1:0-16166 GCA_948208565.1 Hura crepitans | reverse complement strand
AACAAATATTAGATTATGGTATGTTTAGCATTATTAATTTGTTCAAAACTTTTTAACATCATATTATAGGTCTAAAAATTTGGAATCCTCATGCCAAAATTTTTGTAACATAACAACTGCACCAAGCACTATCCAAAAATTTTTAAACCTATTAAAAACACTTTTATAATCATTTACATACATCCTCACTACTTTGTTATTCATTTGATCACTCCAAAACATCCAATTCAGCAACACAATCTCAATCTTGGGAAGAGACATTAAGCATGTATAATTTAATTTAAAAAGTTTTTAGATTTATAATTATAAACCCATTTACAAAGACTATATTTAATTAAATACTTTAGCTTAAGCCTAAAATTATATATAACTGATATAAGAGTGTGAAATCCTAAAGTCTATACAATACATAAATCTAATACATCTTCAAAATTTACCAAAATCCAAGCCTTCTCTTTGCTTCTGAGGATATCCTAAGCCACATCATAATTATTCTTTTTACCTTCACATCGCAATTAAAATGATGTGCTAAGTGTATTGCTTAGTGGTGTAATTGAAATAATTATTACATATAATCTTATAGGTATATTTATATTTTAATAATGCATGTCAATACTAATCATCAATATAAACTTCAATTTTACCTGTCAATATTTTATATAATATGGTAATACATGCTAATTAATTTAAAATCAAGTATATTAATTAAATAATATTGAATTTTGAACATCACACATAAAATGACCACCCATTTTATGATACTTGTAGTCTCATTAGTATACCCATCACATTATAAATGACATTGTGCTCACTATAAGTTCTATTCATGTAGTGCTCATGTTTCGAGGCTCTGTGAATAGTGCCACTAGGTCCGGCAAGTGTGCTTAAGATGCCGAGTCACTTACACATAGAACGAGGTAGCAGCACTAGTCAAGAAACTTTAAGGGGCCTTTAAACTAGTGAAAAGGGCAAATTTTAAAAATTTAGCATAACCAATAATTCATTTTGTACTATAAGCAACCCTTCTATGTAATAAAAATTTTTTAACTAGGGATTGACCCGGGTTATGCTCGGATGGACCCAAAAATATTAGACCCTAAAGCTTAAAAATTCCATTGAGTCCATTAGTGAAAGAATTTTTGAATTTTGATGTCATTTGCAAATTCTCATAATTTTCAAGGTTGGCAAGCAAATCGAGGTAGTCTTAAAACTATCCTATCGATGAACTTTGATTGCAAAAATTTAGAAGTAAGTAGAGGGGATTAAAATATGAATTTTGAAGTGAATAGTGTAATTTTTTGAGGTTCGTGTAAGTTTTAGTGAATTTTCTAAAGCTTTATAAAAAAATCAAGCCATTTCGGGATGGTTCGGGTGGTTGTGGGATACACCCCTACCTTGCCAGCTGGTGTAAGTCCATGCCAAATGGCAAAACCACTTGAAAAGTGGATAATTTCACTAAATAAAAAAAGAAATTTCACCTTCCTCTCTTTGTTGGAACCGATGCCACATAAAGGGAAAGAAGCTATTTTCACTCTTTTTGTTCAGCTATTGTTGTAAATTCTCACCATTTAAATTCACTTTGAGATGTTAAGAATCTAGGAGAAGAAAAATTTCATGAAAAAGAGCTCTCAACAATTCACAAATTTCTTAGATAGAAACTATCTAGCAAAGGTGTTTGAGGTGATTTCTTTGTTCTTCCTTGGGTTTTCTTAAGTGTTCTTTTTTGGAAATGGGTATTTCGGGTGCCTAACATTTTTCAGAATGTGTTCTAATGGTTTTGATGTGATTCGAGAGGGGAAAGGACTTAAGGAAAGCTGAGAAAGTCTTCTGTGGTGGGCTGGAATTGAGGAGTTTGCAAGTTCCAAGTGGTTTTCCTTAGTAAGTAAGTGAATTCTAGCATTTCCTTCATGCCATATGATCTTTGAGGGGCTTAAAAATGAGTTTTAAAAGGGTGTAATCTAATGGCATGTAATGGCACTCTAAAGTTTTAATGAAATGCTTAATTGTAATAATAAATTAGACATTGAAATAGGTAGGACTTTATGAGAGTTGCCTTGTTATGTGTGTGTACATTAGATGGCCGAGAGCCTTGTCATGGGTATAAGCTTATTTAGTTGCTGAATTTTGTGATAACAAGTGAGAATTAGTGCCTAGGGTATGTGGTTGTATGTTTTGTATGTGTAGCTAATTGGTTTGGCATGTATCTTAGATCTATGCTATATGAATGAGTAGTGTGGCATGTTATAAGTTGATCTAGTTCATGATTATGGTGTTTTCTTTGAATGGCCAAGATATCTATTATGGGTAAGTCACTTAAATTGGCATGAAATTATGCATGTATATGTATGCATGTGTTCAGGCTATAGATGAAAGGTGGAATGTGTGATAAACATCATAAAGAAGTATGATCAAGGCTAAGGGATGGCTAAACCCAAGAGCTAAGTGAAGGCTAATGGCATGAAAATGATGATGTATTGTGTGTAAAGTTTTTGTATGATAAGGCATAATAATTGGAGCAGGTTTAACCCAGCTTGTTCGGTATGGAATAAAGTTTATATACATGATTAAATTACATGAATTTAGTTAATGTATACACTTAAAAATGGCATGAAATGTAAAAAAGAATTTTCATGAAAGCTGACTTGAAAATAAACCTAAATATGATTAGAAATGACTTGAGAAATAGCTTATAATGTGCTTGTCAGGGCTATATTCTATGACTGTGTATTATGTTTTGATGCCCATGTTTTGGCCTTAGAAATGGCCTAGTGATTGTTAGGCTTAGGATCTATGAACCTCACTTAAATAATAGTGAAAACTATACTAAAAAAAAGGATAAGGAATGGACCTAAAAAAGGGTTGTTGAAACTTGACATAATGGCCTATAACTATCTAATTTGACTATTACCTGAATCAAAAATACCACTGGATAGAAAATGGAAAATAATTATGAAATACTTATGGAATAAAATTAAGCATAATATACAATAATTATTGGCAATAACAATATTTGAAAATAATATTGATAATTTACCTAGTACAGCTTAATTGTGGCCATACTAGATTGAGCTAAAACTTAGTAGTGCTATAAAATTTATATATCTCTATTATTCATCTAATAATATTATAAGAAGTCAATCAGTAAAGAAATAAATATAAATTGAGTTACATGGCCCATTAGTTAGACACCCAGTGGATGGATTGATAAGTAAACTTAGGGATTTTAGCAATTGCTACACTATCTGATTTTTAGGTAAGGCTAGTACAATGGCTTAGGTCTACATTGGGGCAACTATACTAGTCTATTGGATGGAAAATTATCTACCTTTGCCCTTTAATGCTAGGTACTTAAATTTATTGGTGGAGCAGCATAGGTCTCAAAGAACCACTTCACTATTATATTAGACAGACCAGTATACTAGGCAGACCCATTTATGGCACCATTAATTTTCAACTAAGGCTAGTAAAGTGGCCAAGGTCCACACTGGTCCACTGTACTAGTCTGTTAAATAGGTTAATCCATTAGACAGACCACATCATGTTATCTGCACCTCGGTTGCTATGACTCAATCAGGCCGGTGCAGTGGTCATGGTCTAGAATGTGGATCACTGTACTATTTTATTTTCCCTCTAGGTCTAGTGTATGTCCGTGTCGTCTTCCTAGTCAGACCAGCAAAAACAAATTAAATAAGAAAAATATAAATCACATGTGATATTAGAAAATGATACAAGGTATAATTTGACACAATCACCTAAATAATTGGGCAGTACACATATAGAGGCATTTTGGTAATTTCACATGTGCAATACTTATTACCTTGATTAATAAAAATTATGTATGTTATCTCTAAATAATGATTGAAAACTATAATTGGCATTGTTTGGAATATTGAAATGAATGAATTATGGACACAAATTGGTACAAGGGTAATTTAGTAATTTCATACATAATTATTTTAAATTGAACCTTATACCTAGAACATAGTAATTTTATGACTATATATGCTTGAATAAACTACCTGACATGGCTTAAATGCTTGAGTTTACAATTGAGTATATTACATACTCATCATACCTATTTTGGCACATAGGTAACCTGAATAGAGATATAGCCTCGTGAAATGTGTAATGAAGTTCAGAGGGTATTCATCAGAATGTTGCTAATGTAAATAATGTATAATTTTGCACTTCATGTACTTAGGTGGGAGATGTGGCCTAAGGCCTATGTTGATGTTGATAAAGAGACGATGTTTGGTTGATACCTGGGGGACCAAAAGAGTCTAGGAGATGTGGAATTGTGTTAATAGAAGTGTTTTTCTCTAGGTTCAAATTTTTGGATAGTAACCCGGACAACCATTGTGCTATTAGATTTTAAGAAATACCTAATTGACTTGTAATTAACCAATTATGGCATGAACAATACAGTATAACCCTAAGTAGTGTAGGAGATTAGATAGAACTAAAATTTGGAGTTAGATAGAATTAAACATTACTAAATAAGTAAAAGTTAAATGAATATACATAGGAGAAATTTCTAGATAAGTGACCGAGCAGGAAGTGTACCTCTTATTGGGTTTCTTCAAGAATTTAGTAGGGGGTGTCACATTTTGTGGTTTCAAAGCATAGGTTCAATGTTCTTATATAGAGTACATGAGTGCAATTGTCTAAGTTTCTATTCCTCTGAACTATTATGCTATATAAGGCTAGTGAGTTATTCCTTTTGCATTAAGCAAATGGCTAATCAGGTACCCGAAGGAGAGGCTACAGAAGTGGCTAGTTTTGCACCTACTATTATACAGAGGGTAGGCAGTGTATTAGTACCTAAACCCAATGATACTATATAATAGCCACAGCCATAAGTGCCTGGTCTATAGTAGGTAGAAGCATCTCCTACTTTATTGCAATAGATAATGAATTTGCTTAGGCATACTACTACTGCTACTCCACCTCCACCTCCTCCAACTCTAGTACCACCTCCATCACTAGTTCCTCTATATAAAACTCCTTTAGAAAAGCTGAGGAGGATGGGAGCTATTGATTTCTTAGGAAGGAAGGAGAATGATACTGCTAAGTACTTGATAGATAGGACATTTAGAGTTTTGGAGTAGTTGAATTATATAGAAGCAAAAAAATCTTTAATATGCCACTTATCTTCTTTAAGAATCTTATAATTGATAGAATACTATTAAGAGGAGAAATACACTTGTAAACCTAACTTGGGAGTTTTTATTTATAGAGTTTAGAAAGAAATACATACTTGACTCCCACAAGGATAAGAGAAGAAAGGAGTTCTTTGACTTGAAGTAGGGAAGAAGGACAATATTAGAGTATGAAAAAGATTTTACCAAATTACTAAAGTATGTAGAAGAGTTCATCCCCAATAAAGAAGACAAATGCAAGAGATTCTTGCCAAAGCTAAATGTAGAATTGAGAATGTAGATAGCAAACCCCTGAGAGAGAGATTTTGCTATACTGGTGTTAACTGTATAAGACATGGAAGAAATGATGCAAGAGAAGAGGGATGTCTTCTAGAGGAAGAGGTAGTTCACTGTAGGACAGTCAAACATAGTGTTAGGGGATAGTAAAAAAAGAAGAAAGGGTTAGTCATAGACAAAGTCTTAGCCTAGGCCCTTATATCAGTCAGGGTATCAGAGGTAGAGACAGGTATAGTTATAAAGATCTGGACGAGGTTCTACAGGTAGACCTCGATTGCCTTCTCAGGCTGATAGTGCTCTTGGTATAGAGGGTAATAGAAATAAACCTTCGACTTGTTATACATGTCAAGAAAAATTAAGGGGTAGTGTAGATTAGCCAAAAGAAAAGAGTGTTTCCACTATGGTGCCAGAGACCACTATAAAAAAGAGTGTCCTCAGAGATAGCAAGAGGGTGCTTAGACATAGGCATCTAATGTTGCACCTCAGAGTAGAGGTTAGAGGTAGAACAGAGGAGAGCAGCCTAGTACTAGTCAAGGACTATATCTAAGGCTCGTGCTTTAGCCAAGTAGTATGCTACGAGAGCTAGAGAATAGGCTATAGTACTGGACGTCATACCTAGTACTTTTTATTTTTTTGATGTTCCAGTTTTGGCATTAATAGACCCTAGTTCTACGCATTCCTATGTATGTACTACACAAGCACAAAATAAGAGGTTAGAGCTTAAATATGTTGATTTAGATATTAGAGTCAATAATCCTATATGGCAGAGTGTGACTATGAATAGGGTGTATAGGCAATGTCCTTTAGTGATTTAAGGATAGAGATTTTCTATTGATTTGATTGATCTACCTTTTAATGAGTTTGATGTGATCCTAAGAATGGATTGGTTAACTAAGCATCAAGCCATAATTGATTGTAGATATAAGAAATTGACCCTCCAGACTACAGAGGGATAGTTAGTGATAGTGGATGGTGAGAGAAGTCTTTCGAGTAATCTTATCTCTATTGTTAAAGCACAAAAACATCTTAAGAAGGCTGTAACGCATATTTAGCTTATGTTGTTGACTTGAATGTTCCTAACTCTTATCTTGAACATATTTTTGTTGTATCTAAATTTCCTAATATGTTCTCTAAGGAGTTGCCAGGTTTACCACCTTAGAGAGAACTTGATTTTGAAATTGGCATATATCCTGGTACAGCTCCAATATCCATTACACCTTTTGGTATAGCACCTGCTGAGTTAAAAGAGTTAAAAGTATAGCTAAAAGACCTATTAGACAAAGGTTTTATCAGACCCAGTGTATCTCTTTAGGGAGCACCTATACTATTTGTAAAGAAGAAAAACGGGTCACCCAGATTATGTATTGATTATAGGAAGCTAAGTAGGATGAATGTGAAAAATAAGTATCCATTGTAAGTAGATAATTTTTTTGATTAGTTGAGAGATGTATGTGTGTTTTCAAAGATTGATTTGAGATTTAGATATCATCATTTGAGAATCAAAGAGGCTGACATTCCTAAAACTACCTTTCAATGTCAATATGGGCACTATGAATTCTTGGTGATGCCATTTGGGATCACCAATGCACTAGCAGCTTTTATGGATCTCATGAATAGGTTTTTCAACTTTATCTTGATCAATTTGTGGTGGTATTTATAGATGATATTCATGTGTATTCTAGAAGTAAGGAAGAGCATGAATAACATCTCAGGGTTATGTTACAGACTCTGAGAGAGAAATAGTTATATGCTAATCTCAGTAAGTGTGAGTTTTAGCTAAGTGAAGTTGCTTTTCTAAGGCACGTAGTTTTAGTTGAGGGATTAGAGTTGAGCCCAGTAAAGTGAAAGCAGTGTTGGAATGGGAACCCATAAGAAATGTGACTGAGATAAGAAGTTTTCTAGGATTAGTTGGGTACTACATATGATTTATGAAAGGGTTTTCTATCATTGCCACTCCTTTCACTAGATTGATCATGAAGAATGTGAAATTTGAGTGGAATGATAAGTGTCAAGCCAATTTTGAGAAATTAAAGAGG
This sequence comes from Hura crepitans, assembly GCA_948208565.1. Lineage (NCBI taxonomy): Eukaryota > Viridiplantae > Streptophyta > Magnoliopsida > Malpighiales > Euphorbiaceae > Hura > Hura crepitans. The sequence continues at coordinate 8,695 of CANXYI012305164.1, read as the reverse complement.
ATGTTGACAGAAGCTCCTATCTTAATTCAACCTAAATAGGGTAAAGATTTCATAGTGGATAGTGATGCTTCATTGAATGGCTTGAGGTGTGTGTTGATACAGGATGGAAAGATAGTAGCTTATGCCTCAAAATAGTTGAAGCCACATAAGAAAAACTATTCTACTCATGACTTAGAGCTAGCTATTATTGTTTTTGCTTTGAAAATATGGAGGTACTATCTATATGGAGAGAAATGCTACATATATATAGATCACAAAAGCCTAAAAAGACCTAATTCCCTAAAAGGAACCGAATTTGAGATAGAGAAGGTGGTTAGAATTAATAAAAGACTAACTATTTGATTGATTACCACTTATGGAAAGCAAATGTGGTGGCAGATGCTTTCAGCAAGAAGTTTATGGTGACTTTGAAAGATATGAATGCCAAGCTGCAGTATACTTCAAAATATGTTGTATTAGCTAAGTTATAGTTGAAACTAGATTTTAAAAAGTAGATTAAGGAAAATCAAATGAAGGATGAATAGCTATTTCAAATGATAAGTAAAGCTAAAGAGGGGAAGGCCACAGGGTTTATGTAGATAGAAGACAAATATCTATATTATTAGAGCAGGTTATATGTACCTACTATAGATGACCTAAGGTTACAGATATTGAAGGAGGTATATAAAGCTCTTTTTTTATGCATCCAGGGAGCACAAAGATGTATTTAGATTTGAAGTCCCACTATTGGTGGCTTGGTATAAAGAGAGATGTGGCAAAATATGTTATAAGGTGTTTAACATGTCAACAGGTGAAAGTTGAACACTAGGTTCCTTCTAAATTACTATATCCTATAGTAATACTAGAATGGAAATAGGAAAAGGTAACCATGGTTTTTGTGATGGGTTTACCTATGACTAGAGGTAAATGTGATACTATATAGGTGATTGTTGATAGATTAACAAAGGCAGCCTATTTTATCCTAGTCAGAATGGATTATTCCTTAGAGAGGCTAGCTAGACTATATATAGATGAAATAGTCAAGTTATATAGTGTGCTAGTGACTATCATTTTTTACAAAGATCCTCACTTCACTTCCAGATTTTAGAAGAAGCTACACAAAGCATTAGGCACTAAATTGGCCTATAGTATAGCTTTTATCCTCAGACTGATGGACAGTCAGAGAGGGTGATACAAATACTTGAGGATATGTTGTGGGGTTGTGTTATTGAGTTTAAAGGTAGCTAGGATCAGTACCTATCATTGGTAGAGTTTTCCTATGATAATAGTTATTAGTATAGCTTAGGAATGGCCATATATAAGGCATTGTATGGCAAACGATGCAGAACTCCTTTATGTTAGAGAGACATAAGGGAAAATAAAATCTCTGGTATTGATTTAATTATAAATGCTGAGAAAAAGTGAAGATGATTAGAGAAAGTTTAAAAGTAGCAACTGATAGATAGAAGTCATATACTAACTTAAAATAAAGAGATATTGAGTACACAGTTGGTGATAAAGTGTTCTTGAAGGTTTCTCAATGGAAGAAGGTACTGAGGTTTGGGAAAAAGGGGAAACTAAGTCCTAGATTCATCGAACCTTATAAGATTACAAAGAAGGTCAAACCTCTATTATATATGCTTAGATTACCCTCCGAGCTATAATAGATAAATAATTTTTTCCATGTTTCTATGCTCAGGAGGTACAAATCAGATCCATCACATGTGATTCTAATATTGGATACTGAAGTACAACCTGATCTGAGTTATGAAGAGGCACTATTTCAGATTTGGCTCGTGAAATAAAATAGTTGAGGAATAAATCCATACCATTAGTTAAAGTGCTATGGAGGCACCATAATATGAAAAAAGCTACTTGGGAGCCAGAATAACAAATAAAGGCTCAAAATCTATAGTTATTTGCTTAAGGTAATTTTGAGGATGCAATTTTTTTAAGAGGGGAAGAACTACAACACCAGTGTTTCGAGGCTTTATGATTAATGCCACTATGTCTGGGAAGTGTGATCAGGGTATGGGGTCACTTGCATGTAAATTGAGGCAACAACACTGTTTATTAAACTTTAAGGGGCTTTAAACTGATGAAAAGGGCAAATTTTAAAAATTTAGTAAAACTAATAATTTATTTCAGACTATAAGCTATCCCTTTGTGAAATAAAAATTTTTCAGCTTAAGATTGACTTGAGATGTGTCTAGATAGGCCAAAAAATATCGGACCTTAAAGCTCAAAAATTCCATTGAGTCCATTGGTGAAAGAATTTTTTAATTTTGAGGATGTTTGCAAATTCTCATAATTTTTAGGTTGGCACACAAATTGAGGCAGTCTAAAAACCATCTAATTGATGGAATTTAGCCGTAATAATTTATGACCCTATAGAGGGGATGAAAATATGAATTTTAAAATAAACGGTGTAATTTTTTTGAGGTTCATCCGAATTTCAATGAATTTCTAACGTTTTGCAAAAAATTGAGTCGTTCTGGGATAGTTTGGGTGGTTATGGGATCCACCCCTACCTTGCTAGCTAGTGTAAGGTCCATGCCAAGTGGCAAAACCACTTGACAAGTGGATAATTCCATTAAATAAAAGAAAAAAATTTCTCTTTGCTCTCCTTATTGGAACCGATGCCACACAGAAGGAAAGAGGCCATTTTCACCCCTTTTCTTCAGCCGTTGTTTCAAATTCTCACCACCCAAATACATTTTGGGATGTTAGAAAGCTAGAGGAAGAAAAATTTTAGGAAAATGAGCTCTCAATAATTCACAAAAATTCTTCAAAGGTTCTTGGATAGAAAATGTTTGACAAGGGTGTTTGAGGTGAGTTATTTGTTCTTCTTTAGGTTTTCTTGAGTCATCTTTACTAGAAAATGGGTATTTAAGGTGACTAACATCTATGGGAATGTGTTCTAATGGTTTTTAAGGTGATTCAAGAGGGGAAAGGAATTGAAGAAGGGTGAGAAAGGCTTCTATGGTGGGTTGGAATTAAGGAGTTTGTATATTCCAAGTGATTCTCCTTAGTAAGTAAGTGAATTCTAGCATTTCCATCATGCCATTTGATCTTTGAGGGGGCCAGAAATAAGTATTAAAAGGGTGTAATCTAGTGGCGTGTAATGGCACTCCAAAGCTTTAATGAAATCCTTAGATGTAATAAGAAATTAGACATTGAAATAGGTAAGACTTGATGAGAATTGGCTTGTTATATGTGTGTATGTTAGCTAGCCAAGAGCTTTAGGATGGATATAGGCTTATTTAGTTGCTAAATTTTGTGATAGCAAGTGACAATTAGTGCCTAGGTATGTGGTTGTATGTTGTGTATGTGTAGCTAGTTATTTTGGCATGTACCTTATATCTATGTTATTTGAATGAGTAGTATGGCATATGATAAGTTAATCTAGTGCATGATTATAGTGTTTTCTTTGAATGGTTGTGACATGTATTATGGGTAAGTGACTTAAATTGGTATGAAATTATGCATGTATGTGTATGCATATCAATAGACTATGGATGAAAGGTGGAATGTGTGATAAACATCATAGAAACACATTATTAAGGCTAAGGGATGGCTAAACCTAAGAGCTAAGTGAAGGCTAATGGCATGAAATTAATGATAACTTGTGTGTAAAGTTTTTGTATGATTAGGCATGATGATAAGAACAGATTTAGCCTAGTTTATTAGGCATGGAATTAAGTTTATGTGCATGATTTAATGGCATGAATTTAGTTAATGTATACACTTAAAAATTGCATGAAATTTAACCAAGAATTTGTATTAAAGATGACTTTGAAATGAACCTGCACATGACTAGAAATGACATGAGAAGTGGCTTATAATATGCCAATTATTTGTGCCTATTAGGGCTATATTATGAGATTTTGTATTGTGGCTTTGATGCCCATATTTTTGCTTTAAAAATGGCCTAGTGATTATGTGGCTTAGGGCTTATGAACCTTACTTAAATAATAGTGAAAACTGCTCTGAAAAAGGATAAGGAATGAAACTAAAAAAGTGTTTTTGAAACTTCATGTAATGACCTATAACTGTCCTATTTGACCATTACCTAAATCAAAAATACCATTGGATAGAAAATGGCAAACAATTATGAAATAGTTATAGAATAAAATCAAGTATAATATACCATAATTATTGGCAATTACAATATTTGTAAATCATATCGATAATTTACCCAGCACAACCTAATTATGGCCATACCAGATTGGGTTAAAACTATACTAGGCTATAAAATTTATATCTGTCTATTATTCATCTAACAATATTATAAAAAGTCAATCAATAAAGAAATAAACATAAGTTGAGTTACATGTCCCATTTATTAAACACCTACTGGATGGGTTAACTGATCAACTTAGGGAATTTAGTAGCTACTACACTGTCTAATTTTCAAGCAATGCCAGTATAGTAGCCTGGGTCCACATTAGGGCCACTGTACTAGTCTATTGGATAGACAATTATCTACCTTTATCCCTTAATGCCAGTTACTTAATTTTGTCAGTACAGTGGCATAAGTCCTAGAGGGCCATTATAGTAGTATGTTAGATAGACTAGTTTTCGAAGCAGACTTACTTTTGCCACCATTGATTTTCAACCTGGGTTAGTACAGTGACCAAGGTCCATATTAGGGCCTCTATACTAGTTTATTAGATAGACCACATCATGTTATCTACACCTCAAGTGTTATGACTCAATCAAGCTAGTGTAGTGGTCAGGGTCCAGAATGGGGATCATTGCACTATTTTATTTTCCCTCTCGGTCTAGTGTATGTCAATGTTGTCTTTTTAGTTGGGCTAGCTAAAATAAATTAAATAAGAAAAATATAAATCACATGTGATATTAGAAAGTGATACAAGGTATAATTTAACACAATCACCAAAATAATTAGACAGTACACACATAGAGGCATTTTAGTAATTTCACATATGTAGTACTGATTAGCTTAATTAGTAAAAATTATGCATGTTATCTTAAAATAATGATTTAAAACTTTGATTCACATGGTTTAGAATGATGAAACAAATGAATTATGGACATAAAGTGGTATAAGGGTAATTTAGTAATTTGGTACATAATTATTTTACATTGAACCTTATAACTAGAATAAAGTAATATTATGACTATATATGCATAAATAAACTACCTGACATGACTTAAATGCTTGAGTTCACCACTGAGTATATTATATACTCAACATGCCTATTTTGGTGCGTAGGTAACCCGAACAGAGACGTAGCCTCATAGAGCATGTAGTGAAGTTTAAAGGGTATTCATTAGAAGGATGTTAATGTAAATAATGTATAGTTTTGCACTTCATGTACTTTGGTGGGAGATGAGTATGATGTATATAGAGTGTGTGTAATGTAACTATATAAGTGCAAACTATGTTGTAATAAGCAAAGTATCAATCCTTCTGTGAATGTATGGCTTTTATTAATGATGTGCAAGCTTGAGGCTCTACTTTGGTTTTTTTCTTAATTGTGGCCTAAGGCCTATGGTGATATTGATAGAGAGATAATGTTAGATTGATACTTAGGGGAAGGGTCTAAGAGATGTGGAATTGTGTTATAAAGGTGTTTTTCTCTAGGTTCAAATTTTTAGATATGACTGAGATAGCCGTTGTGTTACCGAATTTTGAGAAATACCTGATTAACCTATAATTGACCAATTATGGCATGAACAATATGGTATAACCCTAAGTAAAGTAGGAGAATAGACAAAACTAAAATTTAGAGGCAGATAGTGTTAAACATTACCGAATACGTAAAAGTTAAATGAATATACATAGGAGAAATTTCAAGATAGAAGATCGAACGGGAAGTGCACCACTTATTGGGTTTCTTCAGGAATCTAGTAGGCATTGTCATAATTCATGCCATTAAAAATTAATAATATTATTATATTTCTAACAACTACATGTTTAAAAGTGTTTTCTCTGCCTATATTTATATAAGAACATAACACCTAAGGATATCGAGATTATTTTATACAGTGGTCCACATTCTGGACCTAAATGGCTGCTGCACTAGCTTAAACCAGTGCAATGTTCTTGAGGGACCTAAATGGTAGCTGCACCTGTGTAGAATTCAATATCATCATATATAAGGTTAGGGGTCATATTGTAAGTGTAACTATAATCAAATTTGACACCAAAGTGTCTAGCAGCTGCTATCTATTCATAGTTGATCGGTTAACCTATTGAACTCTGGGTTGTTACTCATATAGGCTATTTTTATTTAAATTATTAGCTTTATAATTTTACTCAAAATTTAATTATAATTAGTCATATACTATTATTATCACATCAAGTTAGCACATCCAGCATTATAACTTAATTTTTTTTCATTTATCATTCAACATGTATTTACACTTTATTCTATCACTTAATCACAATTAACATAATATAGAGATTATGTATTTTTTCTAGGGATGAGAGTGGTTAATGGAGTTGCCACCTTACCTCTACACCAGGACCTCTGATCTTCTATACCAGAAAGGTTTGGAATCTCATATCTTATTCATGCCCTTATAATGTAATCTATTTATATTGAAATGTTTATCTGTCCTATATCAAACAGGCAAGCATTACATTTCAAGCATCCATATCACATTCGCATGTATTATAATAAATTTTAGAATTAAAGAGTTATAATAAGAAAGTAATATATTTATACATCTAGAAAATTGAGCTGTTGATTGTAATATGTCCCCACAATTACCCATAGTTCCATAAGAATTGGTGGTAATTTCCTAATTCCTATTTCTAGGAGATTGACCTTTATTAAAAACACAATTTTGTTATTTTCACTTTTGATTAAGAAAACTCAAATCCATTTTATTGTAAAAATGCTGATTAATTAGGTAGAAAATCATCTTATGTGAGAATTAAGCTTTAGCATGTAAAATAAGTTATCAACTAGCTATTACAACCTAAAATAAATAATGAAAAAGAAATATAACAAACCTAAAAAGAATAACCCAAAGTAAAAAAATTGGTCCCATTTGTATGACGTTGAGTTTGTGTAGACTCTATGAGGCTCTAGCAAGGGTCCTTGTAGACCATTGCCTATAAGGATTATATGTTTGGCTATACCTCTACAGCAATGAGAAGGGTTTCTTACATACAACTCAAAAAGGAAGGTCAGAAACAATAATCAATTGTTTATACAAATCACAAATAATAACCCTTACACAGACAAAAATGCTATATACATTTTGTTCATGAATAAACACAAATACAATGTTCAGAGCCACAATAAAAGTCTATGCAGACTACGTTCCTATTGAGAGGGAGTTCGCATAGGTAACAAATAATAATAGTCAAACAAAGAGATATGTCCATGCGGACCATATTCCTAATGAGAGGGAGTTTTGTAATGACCTGAAAATCCCGACTCTCATGAATAGTACTTCCTAGGGTGAATAGAGCTTCTAGAAACCTAAGTCATACTAAATGTATCGATGGGTAATATTAATTATGAAAGAATTTTGGGCAAAGTTTGAAGCTAATCCGAAGTCATTTGGATGGTTAAAAATGCTAAATAAGATTTTATAGCAATCTCTTATGAATATTGCCCTAGGCAAAGCTGACTATAAAATAAAATAAAAAGTTACTTAAAATAATCTAAAAATGTTACAACCTAATACTCAAATATTTTGAATAGTCCATTGGCTTTGGAGTCAAAATTTGATGAGATCAGGAAGTAATTTTTCTAAATTTTTGGGACATAAAATGCATTAATTTTTTTGGTTATTATCTTAGTTTGGGCTCGAGATTTTAAGAGCAATTAGGGCTTGGATTTATCTTATTTTGGGGATAAAAATGGGGGAAACTTGATATTCCAATTGGTTATAATAATTATTTGAATGAAGAAAAAATTAATTATGGAAAAAGTAGAAATAGGAGAAACTTTATTTTCCTCTCATTCATACCATAAACACCACACACACCCCTTACTCCTCTAAAAAGCCATCAACTCCCTCTCTTCCATTTCCCTTTGATTTCTTTCTCTATAGAGGGACACACAACAAAAAATTATCCCCGAAATGAAGAATGTCTCGATACGAGTCCATGGACACTAAAATTGTTGGGAATGGTAGATTATTTTAGGAGAAAACTGAGAAGAATTTCGAGGTGAATAGTATCCTTCTCTCTCTTCAGTTTTTCTTTTCCAAAAATTTTATTTTTCACTAGTTCCTAGGGTGTCATATAGTGTATATCTAGGCTCAAAATATTTTTTTGACATGCAAATTATTTTATATTATTTATTAAATTTTGTACCCTTTTGAATTCATAGGCGAGGTGTCGACCTAAGCCTCTTAAGGCAAAGAGAAGGCTTAGGCTAGCTTCAGGCATCCCGTATGACTCATTTTGGTAATTGTAATCACATTAATTTGGTTAAATTGCCTATGAACTTATTATGAGCATATTGACATAAATGGGCATTTAATGATATAATGGGAATTATATGCACAATTGAGTATATATGTCATGAATGAATGATGAGTGTATGTAATGTGATTGTTTAAAATGAATTATGCATGAATAATGCATTCTTATGGTAATGTTAATTAACAAATACATTATGTGATCATAGGACCATATAAAGTCCTTTTGTGATATAAATGTTGTATGACTGTGTGTAATTTGTTAAAAGTATACGGATGTAATATTGAGCATCTAAACATGACA
>CANXYI012305099.1:0-10000 GCA_948208565.1 Hura crepitans | reverse complement strand
GGGTATCTAGTTATGTGCCACCTCTTGCTCAGGTCTAATGATTGAATCGAGCAAGAGGTGTCACACACCTCCTCTTATAGATTTTCATTAAGGAAAGCTATCTTAACATCTATCTACCATATCTCATAGTCATAATGAGTGGCAATAGCAAGTAGAATCCTAATAGATTTAAGCATGGAATTGATATATTGAAATCAATGGAATTAAATATTGATCAATGTATATTTTTGTGACTATACTTGCTATCACATGTATGAGTATGGCTTTTGTTAATATTAATATAGACGAAAAAGAAAAATAATGTTAATTATATATTGCATGTTTTATAGGTTATAAATATATCTATGTGGGAATTATAAGTAGGTTTGTATAATCTATACACATATTAGCATCAGTATTGTTAAATCACAAGAGTTGGATGATTTATATACCTAGAGTTATGAGGTAACAAACTAATAAGAAATGATAGTAAAATCTAAATGAAATAGAAACCAAATGTATGATTGACATTGTATATTCCACTATTTGTATAAAAATAATTAGGAAGTACATAATGGGCAATCGAAAGTTTTTGCATAAATAAATAATTTAAATGATATATAGATTATAAATTATACGTGATGATAGAGCAATCTTATGTATAGAATGTGATGAATCTTTTTTTATTTATATGCAAAAATATCCAAAGATTAAAGAGTATTATGCATGTGTTAAATAATTGTGTTACAACAGTAAAACATGTTAATGTATTTAAATATGGGCATGTTGTTATTGGATACACCACTAAGCTATAAAACTTACGCATCATTTGTTTGCGATATGTAGGATCTTGGTGGCAGGGGTAAAAGATCTTCAAGATACAGAGTCTATGGGTTTTTAAAGAAAATATGTTTGTGGCTTTTTATGATTTACGTGTATGAACTAAAAAAAAGTTTTGTAGTAGCACTTATATGTATAGTGTTATGGATTATGGGCCTATATATATGTGTATATGTATCAAGGATTGTATAATAGAACTACTATGTATCGAAGGAATATAGTTATTCTTATGTTGGATTGAGAATGATGTATATCTTAAATGTGATCAATATATGCTGTGGAATGGATAAATAATAGGTGAACATGGGAATGTCAATTATTTATAATGTGTTGGATATTTTGTGAGATTGTGTATATATAATGAGATTGGGATGTACGTTATGGATGTCATGGATGATCAGAAAGATCATAGAAGAGTTAGTTATAATGTTGAAGTTATAGAAGGGCTATTTTATTTGCAGCTTACTTTTTAGGCTAGTGTCCCTAGACAACCGTTATGCTGATAGATTTTTTACACGATGATCCCTAATCGTGTATCTGTAATTAAGGTTTTTTTTAAAACTATTTTTATAAGTTGTATGATTAGATATAAGATAAGAAAGAGGTTTTTATAATCCTATGGGTCGAAGATAAAATGAGATGTTGTTTAAGTTGAATATCAGTTATATGCCACCTCTTATTCGAGTCCCACGAACAGACTAGGTAAAGGGTGTCACAATAAATGCATGTTTTAAAGGTGATAAATGATGAAATGATATAATATGCATGTGGATGTGGATGTGGCCAAATGGTATGGCATGATACTTTGAATTTGTGTTATGTGTATATAATGTGAGACATAATGTGTTTATAGAATAGTAGCTAGATTAGAGTTAATCGCATGTCTTAAAGGTGTTAAGTAATGACATGAATTAATATGTATGCAGATGTGCTTATGGCCAAATGATGCATAACATAGTTCTTTGAGTTTATGTTATGTGTATTGATTGGGTAATGTGTAATTATGAGTTGAAATATGCAATTGAGGTATAATACATATAAGAAATGAAAATGTGACAATAGTAAGAAGTGCATAAGTTGGTCGAAACTCTTAAAGCATAAAACTAGGAATATGTTTGTGTTTTTGGTAACTTCCTCAATTCACATGCAAATGGCATATGTATAAGTGATTATAAAAGTAATTGATTATATGATAATGAGTATGTAATGAGAAATAGAGGTGAGTATGTATGTGTAATAATAATGGAACCCATATATAACATGATGTGGTTATGTGGATATGAAATAATGATAGCATAGTTATGTATGTTATGTGGCCAAATGGCCTAACTTGAGAATATGACTTTTCTTCTCTTAATAATGGATGGTCGAATAGCCCAAGGATGTGATTTGATGATACTAAGGCATTCATGAAAAAAAGAACATAATGATGTTGAGGAATGTGCTTAATGTAAAATATATGTAATTATGTGAAACCTAATTAAATAATATGCAAAGCCCATAAGAATGTAAACAACCTAGTCTTAATAGGTTGACCAGTCAACTAGGGAGATTAGTAGCTACTAGGGTACTTTGGTGCCTAATCATGGCCTTCGGACCCTAATACATGGCTTTTAAGTCCTAGTTTATAGTCTTCAAGCCCTAGTACTTGCCTTCGGGCTTATATTTGATTTATGACTTTTGGGTCCCCACTATGACCTCTGTTGTTCAAGTCATGGCCTTTATGGCCCCAAATTTTATACATCCATTATATGGCCTCTGTAGCCCTAGAAGTTCTTGTTATCCAATATCAGGATCTTTTCTATTGAGTATGGGCAAAACTAAATAAATAACTTAACTAATAATGACTAAGAACATATAAGAAATTACAAGAAATTGATAATTGTTGTAAATGTGATGATATGTCCGAAATGCATGTGATGAACTTAGTTTGTTTACACATACCACTTGGATGTCATAAATGTCATGCACATGCCATAATGCTATTATGATTGTATCTTGCATGCGAAAGCATGTGGGATATATTATTGGATACACCACTAAGTGATGAAGCTTAACACATCGTGTTTGTTTTTGTGATGTATAATTTAAAGTGTAAATAGTGAAGTTTAAATCATTCCTTAATAGTACAAGGATCAAGAAGATGCTCTTTTGTTATATAAAATGTATATGTATATAATGTGATGTTCATGATAGGCACTCATATATATGTAAAAAGGGACAATGGTCCTAAAAATGTTTCTAATGTTGTTTTGTAACTTTTAAAGGATGGCTAGTATATATATATTGCGATTGATGTTGATATGTATGCATGTTGAGCTTGCGTGATGATGTATGTTGAGAAGATATGGAGGATGTGGTGATTTGGAATTTGTGATGTTTGAGACTATAGAAGTGTTTTTCTTTGCAAGTTACTATTTGGGATAGTGTCACTAGACAACCATTATGCTATAAAATTTTTGACATAATAACCCCAAATAGTTTAGCCTCCTTATGTGGTTTGAGTAAGCATGTGTTATAAGGTCTTATGATTTAAAAAAAAAAAGTTTTAAGTAGTAAAGTCATAATGGAAGTTTGACATTGATCGTGTGTCATTCCTAATTAGGATCTAAGAATGGGTCAGGTGAGAGGCGTCACACACATCATTCATTTTAGACTTGAATAAGCAAACATTTGATAAATTTTTGAAAATAATATTTGATAAAATTATTTTCATCTCTTTAGGTAAAGAAAACAAACAAAAGGGAATAAATACTTGTTTCTTTACAAAAATTCCATTAAAAGCTCATCACCATATATTGCTTGGATAAAAGAAATCAATTGTGAACCAATCTCCATCTCGGTATATCAATAAACACAAATAAAAATAGAGAAAGAAAAAAAATAAGAAGAAAAAGAAAAAGGATAAAGCTAAGCAAAATAACCATGTTGGTCAAATTAAGTCAATCTATTTTCACTTAGTTTATAACTAATAAAATAGATTCCGCCCCACATTTTGAATCATTTTAGTTCTTTCTCATCATTATATTTGTTTTTATTAATTGCTAAAACAATAATGCAATTGAGAAAAATAAATATTTTGTTTTGTAAAAGCAAATTTGGCCAATTGGTTTTATTCAAAGTTACAACTAATTTTTTTGGTCAATTCAACCACTATCCACATGTCTTTTTGTCCTAGTAAGTGTTTTTTTTTATCAAAAACAACATTTATTCAAAGCACATATATGGAATTTTCTTAAGATTATTTAAAAAATATTTAAGACAAACTCAGCTCTAGAAGTTAATTTGTTATTAAAAATGACAATGAATCCTAGCTTGTTTCAATGTCATCATATTTGACAAGAGTGCTACAGCATAATCCAACTTAATCCATTCCTCCTTTAAGGATATCAAATGCTATTATCAATTTTGATGTCTTAATGTGATTGAGATAAGACTTGAAGATCAATGGAGTGCAATCAGCCTTCAAAACCACCTAATTTAAGTCCTAAAAGGGGTTTAGTTGCCTTGAATATCATATCAAGATTCAAGTTTATCCATTCTCCTTTAGGCTTAGATCTACCAAAAATCTACTTTCTTTTAAGGTCTAGACTCTTCTTCTAACAGTTTAGCCTCAAAGTCAAATGTTAAAGGTGTCTCATGAGTTTCCTGTCTAGCTTCTTCAAAAAAAGTAAACCATCCAAAGGTAAGATGGATCTTGCTTGCTTTAAACATTGCAAAATGATCAAGTCCACTACTATTCATCTTCAAAGGATAATCAAGTTTTTCTCCGCTCAAGATTCAACCTCACATCAAGGATTTTTATATAATTAGCTAGTGTTTTCTTAATAAATTGTTTTGCTTTTTCTTAATAAAGGTCAAATAAGAAAATATATTTAATAAAGGCAAATCTCCTAGAAATAAAGTTGAGCAATTACCCAATTCCTATAGAATTACAGGTGATTGTCAGGTCACATGTACAATTAATAAATAACTCGATTTATGAATTATAATATCTTACTAATTCATGGTTTCAATTACTGCAAATTACTTTTCCTTGTGCGCAAAAGTGATATATATACTTTTTAAATATAATTGCTTGCTTACATGATACAAGACTCGTAAATATTGGAATATAAAAAAAAAGATATATTATTAGAGTATAAATAAAATTTGATTTTGAACCTTTTTAGGTAAAAGATTACGTGTTTAGGTAAAAGATTAATAGGTTCTGATGTAAAGCCAAATGATAACTCTAAACCCAACCGTCTCATCATCGGTACATAAATTTACAACTAGCAATTCTGTCCTAAGCTTAAAATATTAGTGGAGCCTTAATCTATTCATTTTTATAAATTAAATTCATGCTCACTAGTCTGCTTGTTTGCCACTAGTTCTAACCCGATCTACAATTCTCAGATTGATATATTATTCCATCCCTCTTTAATGACGTTCATAATTGAACCTGAGTCTCACATGAAAAATATCAATCCCGCACAAGAAGGCTTCGAACCTCAACTAACCTTAACTATTCCTTCATGCCAAATGATGCAAGAAACAAATTGCAATAAAAAATTACGTCTACCAAAATTCATACAAAATTCACAATAACAAGCCTTGTAAATTTTTAAGCCAATGATAAAGTTAATAATTTACTGGTCAAAGTCAAGATTTTATTTTTTGATTTTATTGCGAGAATCGTAAAGAATATTGAGCTTTTGAGTCTTCGCATAAAGTTTTATGAACCAAAGAACAAAAGGAAGGAGATGAGGAGAAAGTGGAATATTCGGTCTAAATTTGCTTTCAGACCTGGACGTAAATTATCAACATAGATATGCAGTTTACGAAGACTGCTATTTATTGAATTTGGAAATTGCTATTGAATCTTCCTCAAAGCAAACTGGCAAGTTTGATACTTTTCCAAGAAGACAAAACGAAAGGTAGATCATGACATATATTAGTGGTTTGTTTACTATTCTATTTTTAAGTTATCAAATAAATTTTTCTTTGCGTTTCACGATCATTATTTTGGAATATAATAGACACTTGTTTCAATTGGTAAGGACCATGTTTGTTTGGATTTTTCCTACACACGCTAGGTAATTGTATGCTTGCATTGCGCATGATTACTCTGGATTTCTAGCTAGTCATAAAAATTAATAACAGTCAAATATTTGAATTTAACTAAAGATAAATTTGAATATGAAATGAAATATTAAATAAATAATTTTTTATTTAATATAAAATAGGCTTCAACAAATTATAAGCATCCTTAGATATATGCAATTTTTATTTATTCATATAAAAGTGATTTATAGAGAATTTTAATTTATTTCACTTTATTTTATTTATTTATTTTATATCAATATGTAAAAAATATTTTCATTTAAGTTTTTTTCTCCATCATGTAAGTTTACTCTCTATACTAATTATTTATCGTACGCCCAAAAAATTTTTATTTTCCTCTTCCATTTCCTCTAGGCACACGTATCCAACCTATCTAAAATCCGCAGTTGTAAGCCTTACCAAGCTTCCCTTCCATTTTTCTTCTCATAGAAGTGTCCAACTTATTCATAACATGTATTAATATAAAAGTCCATTAGTCGTGGGAAGTTAAAACACGAAAAACGATTCTACATTTGAAATATGAGAACCAAATAAATTAATCATAAAAGAAATTTGATGCCTTAGAAGATTTTTTTTTTTTCACAATGGGAAAAGAGAAATGGGACTTGGTTTGAGACTTCTCATTACTTTTTGGAACAATTTTGTTGTTCATGTGTGAAGATGAGTGTAGCCTAATTTTACGATAGCTCAATAGGGTTGTATTTAATTATAAATTTTTAAAATTTTTATCTTTTTAAAAAATTTAAATTTATTTAATTAA
This sequence comes from Hura crepitans, assembly GCA_948208565.1. Lineage (NCBI taxonomy): Eukaryota > Viridiplantae > Streptophyta > Magnoliopsida > Malpighiales > Euphorbiaceae > Hura > Hura crepitans. Next base: position 3,315 of record CANXYI012305099.1, on the reverse strand, counting down.
AATTTTTAAAATATTTTAAAAGTTTGAAAGTATTTAATTAAAATTTTTAAAGTTTTTCTTAAAAAAGTTTACAAAAAAATTTTAAACTATTTAATTACAACTTTTTAAAAGTTCAAAAAATTTATATGTATTTTAATTTTGATTTTACTTTTTAAGTATAATCACTTTTTGTAGATTTTTAAAAAAAATTTAGTTAAAAATATGTATATTTAACTTCATAATTTATCTTTCACTTAAACCACAAACTTTCAGTCATTGACTCTTCATAAAAAAGAAAAAAAAAGACGGATGCTTAAGGGTTTAGAATTCTTCTTTGTAATTATTTTTAAATTAATTTTGATTTTACCTTTAAAATTATTATTATTGTGTAACAAACTAGATTCATTCAAATGAAAAAATATATAAAATTTAAATTTTTTATTTAAAAATAAAAGTCGAGCTCATTAAAATATAAAAATAACATATTATTTAGATTTTGATCCATATACTCAAATTTTTAATAGATTAATCTAAAAAATATCTAATTAAATTCAAAATTAAATATTGTATATTTATTTAATTATATTTGGATAAAATGTAAATATTTTTTATTAAATAATTAAAAATAGCTATATAAGAAAATTATCCAACTTAATTAATAAAAAAATAAAAATTTATTATTAATCTTTAATTACATTAATTACTAAATAAAAATTAAAAAAAATAAATATTGTATATTGTTAATTATCTTTTGACAAAAATAAATATTTCTTTTATTGTATAATTAAATATTAGTTATATATCAATAAATATAAAAAAATTATCCAATTTATTTAATAAAAATAATAAAAAATTTATTATTGATTTTTAATTACACTAATTATTAAATAAAAATTGAAAAAATAATTATTTTAATAAAAAAATAAAATCTTTATTAGTTTTAACATAAAAATGGATTGAAAAACTAAATTAAAATGATCCATAAATATAAGAGATTCAATTGTTAAATTTTAAAAAATATAATTTTAATTAAAAAATTGAGTTTTGAAGTTATTTCTAATTAATAAGAAAGAACAAAATTGAGTTAGACTCAAATTATATCTATGTTTTTTTTATTTTGTAAGATATTGAGTTGGATATCTAATTAAATCAATTTTAGATCAACTATAAAATGATAATTTCAGTAATAAAAATAAAAATATAAAATATTTGTAATTTTAAGCAATAAAAATAAAAAATTTATAAAAATCATTTAGAATCTATGAAAATTATTTTTACTTTTTTTAGAAACTCTATTAAAGTCATTTATACTTTAAAAAATCTATCAAAATTTTTAAAAATTCACGATTAAAAATCCTTTAAAAAAAGTTGTTAAAGTTTTAATTAAATATTTCTTCCAATTCAAGAGGTCCTTCAACTTATTTTTATATGCCTAACAACTTAAATGGTTCTTCAACTGTATAGTTTGGTATTATAGTCCATTTAACAGGTCCCAGTGGACCCACTCACTTTATTATTAACTCCAAATGAAAATTACATGATACATCCAATTCAAAATTGACTTGGTAGGTCTACAAAGATTTTTTTCTTTCTTTCTTTCTTTCTTTCTTTCTTTCTTTCTTCCAAGTTCATTGACCTTAAGAAATAATTATTATTGTTTCTCTGTTCTCAGTTAAACTATAATAATTAATAACACTTGGAAAAAGTGAATTTATAGTTGGTAGGTGCCACTTTTCGTATAAAATTTAAATAATAAATATTTTCATTAATCGGATTAATTGTAACCACAGTTATTAAACTTTTCTCTAATACTAAAAAATTGCCATAAATTACATTTTTATAATATAAAAACAATTAAACGTTTATATTTTTTACTTATAATCATAATTGATGAAGAATCATAAATATCATATTGAATTGCCCTCACAATACTCTACAACATTAAAAATTGTGCAATTTTCAAGTAAATATAAATGTAATATGTTTCAAAAGAAATTTAAAAATTCATTTGAGATTTTTTTTTTTTTGGTTCTATTTTACGCCTAAATAAAGTGTCAAATTAGCAACTACACATTGAATTTTCACTTTTAACCATAGTAATTTTGGATAACAAAAAAGAGTAAAAATTAAATTATTTTTATGTTGAAAAAATCATTTAACTAACTTATTATTTATATTAAAGTTTAGTAATAATGAATATAGACATATCAAAATATTATATTATTTCAATCTATGGTAGAGTTTAAAAAGTTCAAATACATACTCCAAAAATAACAATAACAAAATAAACATTAAAATCTCTAACAAACAAAACAATAACAAATTTTTTGTTTTTCCTTTTTCCTTCAGCAAAAGCCCATGTAAATCTGGGTTCACAGCGTCTCGACCAAGAGATTGACTCCATGCTCAGGCTCAATGACCAATCTAAGAGCAGGTGAATGAATGTAGTTTCGGGAAAGAGAGAAAGAGAAGTTTAAGAGAATTAGAGCAATGAGAATTTTGAGTTCAACCATAGCCAAATTTTGACCAAGACACACTCTTGGCCCAACCCCAAACGGCATATACAAGAAGGGAAACTTGCAAGCACCTGCTATTCCGTTAACAAATCTATCTGGGTTAAACTTGTAGGAATCTGGTCCCCATATCTCAGGATCCGTATGCAATGGAAGCACCATTGTCCATACGTTCACTCCTTTCGGAACTTGAACTTTCCCAAATTTCATATCCTTGAAGGCCTCCCTTGATATCACTGTAACTGGCGGATAAAGCCTTAATGTTTCATGAATTACCATATTCAGCTGCAAGAAAGCAAAAAGTTGTAAGGAAAATATAGGTATATTTTCTTTATGCCTCAAAATTGATGAAAAATTAACATTGATTACAAACCTGCTTCATCTTTCGAAGCATATCAAAATCTGGGAGTCTGCGACCACAAATTTGAAGAACCTCAGCTCGAACACGATCCTGCCATTCTTGATTTGCAGCCAACAGCATGAGGGTCCATGTAGCAGCAACAGCAGTAGTCTCGTGCCCAGCTAAATATATGTTCTTGCAGTTATCAACTATGAACCTATCAGTTTCTTCTTGGCCGAGATTGCGGTTTTTGGCACCTTCAAGAACCACTTGTAGCAAGTCCTCATGTGCTCCTCCCCATTGTCTCTCCTTCGCTTTCTCCACAACTAAATTCCTAATTTCTTTCTCTAATGCCCATGATTCTCTATTGCTTTTCGTTGGAATATGTCTATACCAAGTTAAATTTATTGAGTTTGTCTACTTTTAGATATACGAAACAAAGTGGTGTATATATATATATATATATAATTTAAAATCAACCTC
>CANXYI012305068.1:0-10182 GCA_948208565.1 Hura crepitans | reverse complement strand
GAAATTCATAGTAATTCACTCGGACCTTAAAAAATTTTCCTCTTCATTTTAAAATTCATATTTTGATCCGTTCTACTTGCTCATAAATTTTAGTGGCTAAATTTCATTGATAAGAATGTTTTTTTTAGATTGCCTCAATTTGCATACTAACCTAAAAAATTACGAGAATTTTAAAATGACCTCAGAATCCAAAAATTCTTTCACTAATGGACATAGTGGATTTTTTAGCTTCAAAATCTACTATTTTTGGGTCCGTTTGGGCTCAACCTAGGTCAATCCCAGCCTATAAAATTTTTATTACATTGAGAGATAGCTTACAATATGAAATGAATTATTGGTTCTACTAAATTTTAAATTTTTGCTCTTTTCATCTTATTAGAGCCCCTCAAAGTTTCATGATTGGTGTCACTACCTTAGTTTACACATAAGTGACTTGGCACCCCGAGCACACTTTTCGGACCCAATGGCATTATTCACAGAGCCTTAAAACATGGGTGTGACAATAACGATGGGAATTATTAATTACAAGAGAATTTTAGGCAGAGTTTGAAGTTAATTCGAAGTCGTTCAGATGGTTAAAAACACTAATTAAGATTTTACGATAGTTTCCTATGAATAGTGTCTTAGGCAAAGCTGAATCGTAAAATAAATAAAAAGTTACTCAAAATAATCTAAAAATATTATAACTTGATACTCAAATATTCCAAATAGCCCACTGGTTTTGGAATCAAAGTTTTGAGTTTGGGAAATATTTTTACCCAATTTTTGGGATAAAAATATATTAATTTTTTATGTTATTATCGAAATTTGGGCTTGAGATTTTGAGAGGATTTAAGGCATGGATTTATGGAATTTTAGGCATAGGAATGGAGGAAAATTGACTTTTCTATCAGTTATAATAATTTTTTGAAGTGAAGAAAATTTATTTTTATGGAAAGTATAAAAGGAGAAATTTTCTCCTCCACCCTCACATACACAAACACACCTCCTTTCTCCTCCTCCACCAATTTTTGCCACTCCTCTCCCTCTCTCTTTCTCTTGTGATTTTGCTCTCCTCAAAGGGACCCATAGCATAAGGTTACACCCGAAATGATGAGCGTTTTAAGATGAGTCCATGGACACTAAAATCGTCCGGAATGGCGAAGTATTTTAGGAGGAAAATCAAGGTGAATAGTAACCTTCTCTCTCTTAGGTTTTCTTTTTTTGCAAATTTTATTTTGCATAGGTACCTAGGATGCTGTAGAGTATGTATCTAGGCTTGAAATATTTTTTCAACTTCTAGATTATTTTATATTATTTATTAAAGTTCGTACCCTTTTGTATTTGTAGGCAAAATGACAACCCAAGCCTCCTAAGGCAAGGAAAAGGCTTAAACTGACTTTGAGGGTCCCATACAACATTGTTTGGTATGTGTAATCACTTTGATTTGGCTTAATTATTCAATTAATGCATTTTATGATTTATGTCATATTTATAATAAATGGCATTTAATGCTTAGAAATTGAAATAAATGTTATAAAAAAATTATGATTTATGGCATGATATATGCATGAAATATGATGATTTTTTGTGACCATATGTGATAAAATTACAAGTATGTCGATTTTAAGCTATAAGTGCATTATGTGAGATAAAACTGAAATTGCCATGTTGTGTGCGTATGCCTAAAAATGCATGAGTATGGTATTTTTATGATTTAAAACATGTAAAATGGATGTAATGAGTACTAAAATGCCATGAAATGACTTGTTATACCAATGTGCAGTATTATGCCTATTCCAAATGAAAAATACAATAATGAGTGTGCACATGTTCTTGTTAATGTGAAAATGTTGTGTGTGCATGAATGCAACGTGTTGCTATGCTTAAGATGGATTTTTGATATATGATGATTATATATGTGTTATATATACATGATGAGGCATGATATGACCAATTGAAGGTGAATATTCAAAATTGCCATGAATTGATCAATTGAATTGATATTTAGGTCTTTCTATGACAAAATGATATGATGTTGTGACCGATACCATTACACCTCTGGAAATGAAACCTACATGTGTAATAGACATCAACAGGCCTAAGTTGGCCAATTGTACATGTTTAGGCCATGCAATGATACATTGAGGCTAAGGGTGATTTTAATGAAATATAATGATATAAAATGTGAAATTGGTTAAAATGACATATAATAATGTGTTTAATAATACCTATATAGTTAGACAACCTAGTTTAGATAGGTTAATCGATCAACTAAGATTGTATCAACTACTAGCATACCTTAGGGTATGAGACCTTTAGGTCATTGATTTACATGCTGATGGGCATGAGAGCTTTCAAGCCTAAGATTTACTTACTGATATGTACGAGAGCCTTCAGACCTAAGATTATGTGTTGTGTGTATGAGAGCCTCCGAGCCTAAAATTTATGTGCCATGTGTATAAAAGCCTTCGAGCCTAAGTTTACTTACTTACATGGTATGAGAGCTTTCGGGCCTAAGTTTACATACCTATATGGTATGAGAGCCTTCGGGCTTAAGTTATGCATGTTCAGATATAGAGGGCCTTCGGGCCTAAGTTATGCATCTTCGGATGTGGAGAGCCTTTGGGCTTAAGTAATTCCATTATCTAGTCTTGGTTAGTTGTCTTATGGATATGGGCATCGGTTAAATGATTAAAATGGCTTAAAAAGGCATAAATTGAGATTGTATGTTAATTGGCATTAATATGTGATATGCAAACATAATGTGGTCAAATGACTCAAAATCGACCTTAATGTGTCTAAATTGTTTATTGTCATTTGTATGATTATTATTGGTGGTTATCTGTGAATACTATTACGAACATTAACATGGATAGTAATGAGGTGCATAATGGCATTTATGACCAAAAAATAGGTATGTCAATATTCTTTACCATATATAAGTTCAATACGGCATTTTACAAACAGTCATGATATGGTATGATATTTACTATGCCTTATGGTCTACAAATAGGCTATTACATGATATTTGTGATTCTTGGCATACTTGATTCTTAAAGATCATGATTTTATGAAGGTAATGCATTATGTCAATAATATGGTGGTAATTTGATGTTTATATAATGTCTCGATAAATATGCCGTCAAATGCAATGTTTATGCTTGTAATGTGCATGTTGGCATATAAGGCACCATATATACATGAATATGATTCTAAAATTGAAAAAGATTTGTGTTGCATATAAATCATGAAAAATGCATATTGTGATTTTTAAAACCCAAAATGGTTTATGAACATATATGACATGCTATAATTTGCCTTTTTACAAGTTAAAATGATTACACCACTAAGCGAAAGCTTAGCACATTGCTTATTTGTAGTGTGTAGGTAATAGGGCAATAGATTAGAGCTAAAGCTTTTGCAAATAGGAGACATCAAGATAACCCCTATATAGGTATTTTTGTATTCTTTTTGTAATAGTAATGATGATGTAAATGTAATATCTATATAGTCAGTGTGCTCTTGTGATCCAGAGGGATTGGGTCTAATCTGCATTTTGCAGTGGGGTTTTGAATTAAATATTTAATGTGGATTTTACTTTCTATTTCTCGCATGTTGTGTGATGATTATTGAGATTGCATATAAGAATGTTAGTTGTAAAGAGCTTGAGGCTCATAATGATTGAGATATGCTTTATGTTGAGTTTAGAGTGTCAGGAGGACCCATGTGAGTTGGAGATGTATATTGTCATTGTATAGAAATGTTTTTTTTAAATAGGTAAAAATTTGGGAAAGCGTCTCACTACAGCCGTTATACTGCTAGATTTTCGACACAATAAGCCTAATGTTTACCTTGATTTTCATGCCAAAAAGGTTTTCAAAGTTTTATTTCATTTCCAAGTGATGAAATGTTTTCTTATATGAAAGTTTTAAATGTTAAGTGATTTTGGATAATGGAATTGGATATTATTTTGTGTGCACGCGTCCCCTATTTGGGTCCGATGTATGGATCGGGTGGAGGGCACCATAATTACATCAAATTCCATCATCTTTTATTATTGGGTAATACTAAGTAATGTACTTTCACAATATCTCTTATCTCATCACTCCGTTCCTAGTTAAAATATAGAGCACTGCAGAATTGCTCTTATGTACTCACTTTTACTCCAATGTCAGGCTATACTTACCCTTTTTCCCTTATTTTCTTTTGTCTTATCCATAATACAAATCCCTTTTCTCCTAGGCTCATTGCCTTTTATCTTATTCACAATTGTTCACACTATCTCATTTTTTAGTACTAATCTTTAACACAAATTTTAGTAGTACTAGTCAATATCCTCGTTTAAAGTTTCCTCTTTGACCTTTCTTATCTGAACTTCCCTCTAGGATTTTTAGGTGTTGATCGATGCATTCTTTTTCCTTATTTATCAATGTTACCTTGCGTTCCTCCTTACTAGAATTTTCCTAGACTAACTTTCTTAATCATTTTAAATATATGTCATATTGCTCCTTCCTTACCATTTCTTCTAACTAGTTACTTACTCATACTTTCATAATTATATACATCTTTATCATATTTCCTTTCGTATGTCTAACAATTCCTATATTTCACTCCTCTTGTGGATATTTTTATATTCACTGACTACCTTATCCACTTCTTCTCTTAGATTTAAAGGGTTAAACTACTTTTCTATGCTCACTATGAACTATTAATATACATTGAGTTATTCCATTCTCGCTATATCCTCATAGGGTTCTTACTTTAACATTTCTAGTCCTTTCTTTACTTGTCCAGTCGTATCGGCACTAGTCTCACTTCTCTTTCCACTCATTATTCCTTATCATTCCCTTTTTGTTACCACCAAATCATGTCTCACTCTTTCCTTTAGCTCTGTCAAGTCCCTTTAATATCAGGGTTATTAACATGACATACTCATTTTATATAACACATGTATAGATTTTTCATTATGAAAAATATGTCATATATAATGCAATTATGCAAAATGTCAAATTGCAACTTAAGCTACACAATGCAATGCCTGGGCCCGGTAATAAATGCATTAAGGAAGAATAATAGCCCTCATCCTTAGGGACCTTGACAGACGTTTTCTATACTCAATTCTATCCCTACTCTTTTACTAGGATCCTCTAACTTAGTCTTACTAAACATTTGCATCTTATTTTTATTCCATTTCTAGTTTTACTAATCTCATTTTCTTGTTTAGGTGTCATATTCGATTACTCCTCAATATTGGTATCCCAAGCCTTTAACCTTATAACCTATCTTACCCTTTAATGGTTGATAACATCTTCTTCAACTCACAGCTGCTTATTAGTGACTAGATTGTCGTATTTGTGCCTTACTCCCTTACCCATTATTACTTCATAGAGACATTCAATATCACTATGTATAACACCCACTCATTCACTCCTCATTGATAGACCCTAGGTCTACCACTACTCTTTCTATCTCTTGAGGTTCCTTCAAATTTTCTTTTAGTTCTCATTCTCTTTCTTGTAGTATTATTTGCCTCCTATATGATACTCTAGTTCCTAGAAGAGTATACTAACTCCTCATTAGCTCTTATCTATTCCTTATTTACAATAACTAACATGACTTCAACTTTCCTCTCTTGTCTGAGGTTTCATTCACCTTATAGTTCTTTTATAGTCATTACCCCATATGTAGGGATACTACACTTTCTCCTTTTAGACATTTTTGTACACTTTTTGCAAGAATATTCCCACAATTCCATCTATACCATCTACTAAGCTTATTACTTTTTGTCAAAATATTATTAATTTCTAAATGTTTTCATCAATAACACTAAACTACCTCAACTTAGGAGGAAGAAGGTTATAAAAAGTCATAACATCATTACTTTTGCTCACTATTTCCTTTTTTCGAGAAATTCACATGCTTATTCCACTAGCTATTTACCAGTAGTCTGCACTTTTCCAATAATGTAACAGTCATTCAGACATCTTAAAATTTCTAAGGCGCTTATCCATTAGTGCTTAAAATCACCTACACTTGCTCTGATACCATTAAATGTAACACTCCTTACCTATTTTATAAGAAAATAGGCAAAAGATGTTACTTCCCAGAGGTCACCTATCTTTGGTTTTCCCTGGGTAGCTTTCGTTTAACTTTTACATAGGTTTATCCTATTTAGTGTGAAAATTTTATTTAATAGAACCAATGATATGTGATACACTTCCTAGGCATATTGCATTCATATGGTTGGTCTTTTGTCTAATTATCAGCCCAAGTTAGTGTCTATATCAATAAACTTTTTTACCTATTATATGTCAACATGTTAACTATCTAAGCATAATATTACCTAATGACCCCCCAATAACATGCATGAGTGCCTACATCCACTAAAACATATCAATTTAAAAGGGCAGCATCTTACTTGGACAGTCTTTAACTACACTACTAGTCACTTTTATAATGTCAGTCAAACCTATTACCTGCGCATTAGACAACTGATACATTGAGTATACACTCAGTGGTGAATTTAATGAAACATGCATTGTATCATAAACTCATTCAGACACATAATTAAGCATCCAACAACATATTAATTAATATCCATGTTATTACTTGTAGACTTGTCCTAGCACTTTTCATCTCTATTTACTCTATTACTTTCCAACACAAACTCTGTGACTAGCTATAGTAGCACCTGCTAAGAATTTATCTTACTCATAATTTCCTTGTTTATATTATTACATTTTATCAACCATTAATTTATGTTTTTTGTCCTTCATTCTATTTCTATTTCCATATTGTATTTGAGACTTTAAATGTAGTTTCTCATCAGATATTTGTTTGTAGCCTATTGTTATCCGATTTAGATGATTTAATAGCTTATTTCATCATTTTTGAGTCAGTCACACTGTTGTTAGCCTTGCCATGTTGACACATGTGTATTTAATGTCTTATTTTAGTTATATAGCCCATTCGAAGGTTATATGTGATGGTCTCACCCTTTTATGACCTATCCATCTATATGTACTTCTATTATTTGTCTTATTTTACCTGAGTCATTTACATCCATAAAAAATTTATCCTAAAAATTTATATGTTTACTGGCTATCTTCTTATAGCTTATCTTTTATTCATATTGATTTTATTCACAAGTTGTCCCAATTATATGCCTAAGGTACCAGTCTTTTCATTAATGTCATTAAATCTATTTAAGTTACTCAGTGAATTTAGTTATAACCTCCAATGTTTGGGAAAGACTCCCAACCATTAGATATCAAGAATCGTATTATGCAGTGGCCCCCCTTTTTGGGCCTCAGTAGCTATACCCACTGAATCTAAGAACTAGATAGATATCAACTAATATAGTGGCCCACATTTTGGACCTCAGTGTGTGTACACATCCTTCATCTACTAGTAGGGATCAATTCCTCAAAACCTCCTAATACCAAAAAGGCAAATAGCAAGGATTAGTTTAGGGACCTCCCAATATCTGCAAAGGGGATAGTAGGGATTAGCCTCATGGGACCTCCCAATATCACAATACATATAATCAAAAGTAACATATCTAGTGGATAGTAGGGATTAGCCTCATGGGACCTCCTAATATCCATAAGTGGGTAGCAGCGATCAATCCGGAGACCTCCCAAAACCAGGAGCATGTAGCCTCAAATAAATACACAGCAGCTGCACCTACTGTACATAGGATAAAATCTATTTAGACTTAGCCTCTAGTAGCTATTAATCCCTAGTTGACCGGTCAACCTATCTAGTGTATACTCAACTAGTGGCCAATATCCATACTATTGTTGTCTTTGTAACCATTACTCATTTGTGTCATTATTAGATGTCTGTAATAAAGATAATATTCTTATTTATTAGTCTATTAGTTTATAATTTAAACTATTCATTCAAGGTCATTCTAGTCCACCAATCTCTCATGTTCCTAACTCATGTTTCATTTTCTTTATGAGCATCATTCATTTCCCTTTTATCTCATTTATGTATTCTATTCTTATGCCCTTTTCATCTAAATGTGTACATCTTTTACTTTACAGTCATTTGTCATAGAATGTATTATCCTCTTATTCCATGCTATCTCTTTCTTTTACTATAGGATGAAAACTTATTCCCTCAAGTCTAATATTTTATTGGTTACTCTCTAAATCTTGATAGTACTTTGTTAGTTGAAATACTCAGTGTCAATCTTAGTGTATTGCTATGATACTCTGTGTAACAATTATATGATATGAATATATTTAATGCCTTATCAAATATACCTTCACTTTTTATGCTTGAATTGCATAAAATTATCATATGTTTATTTATTTAATTTTGTCCATTTATAACTTATGCATTAACAGTATTTTATTTTATCATATGACTTTATTCTTCAACATTTCTAAAAGTGCAGCGCTATTCTAGCTTTATTTTTTAAAATTTAGTCAACTTATATTTTGTGCTCTTTACCAATCGTCTATTTGAATTATTTCCATGTTGGTAAGACATAGTTATAAGCCTATTTTACTTAATTATTTTCATGGCACAGTTACAGATCACTTCTATTTTACTAGATAGTTATGGGTCCTATTATGTAAATGTTACAATTCATTTGGTAATTTCTTGTACTATTCATTTAGTCATTTTCCATTCTTCCTTTACCTCACACAAGTATACCTCAGGGTATTTTACACCATCAACCATCTAGTCCATTTTATCATACCTAAATCTCATTTCTAACATAAATTCTTATGTATGACATATTAACCAAATTCTTAAACTTAGCCCTAACCTTATACACTATACTTATTTCCTTCCACATCTTTACATATTAGTCTTACATCCTATTATCCCTACATCATGCCTTATCACCTTTTAACCCATAACCATGCACGTATCCCTACATCCCATGTTAGTTCTATGTCATACTTCACATTACCCTCCTGATATCCCATGTGTTCATGCCATGCACCTATGCACATGCCATGACATACATGTCATGCATTTAGACATACATACATTACATACTTCCATATACTTTTCATATCTAAAGTACAACCACATCATCTTATATACTCTAATTACCCATCCTAGCATGCATAACACTTCCAAATTACCATACACACATACACTACTATAACTTCCATAAACACACACATGACTCCAATCCTACATTTCTCTATAATACAAAGCATGTTTTGGCTAAATTTAATTATAGTGGGCTCCCAATCATGTCGAAGCCATTCTAGAACCATCAATTTCATCTTCCTCCACCATTTTCACAAAATGACATAATATGGGTTTGCCTTCAAAAATTCCTACAAAATTCCACATAAACTCCAAATTGAAATCTCTTTTCACATATGACCTCTACACTTTAAATACTCTTTAAGAAAAATAATAAACCTTAGAAAATATGACTTATCAACCAAAAAAGCACAATTAATCAAGTGTTCATATCTCCTTTTCTAGGCATTCTTTTCCATTTTTATCAGTTGGATTAGCTTTCAAGTGTTGTAGAGGTTAAGATCCATATAATAATTATGGGATTTGGTTATGGGAGGAGAGGGAAAGGAGCAAAAAATAGAGGGGGTGGCCATAAGAGGTGGCATCGGCCACTTTGGTGTTCGGGTGGAAGATGACTTCCTTCCATGCTATAGACACACACACACACATACATCTATATCTAGTAGTGAGGTGTGTGGCCCTGATTTTGCCACTTGGTGATCAAACAGCTCTAATTAATTCTATTTTCTTTTGCGCTTCAAAAATTCAAAATAATTTTTTTAGGCCTCAAAAAATCATGATTCTAATACTAATAATTCTCGATTGTGCCCATTAAGGGTCCCATAAAATTTTAAATCAAAACTCCTTTAGGAACTAAGGTTACTATTCACTCACGTAATTCAAAAATTTTGAATAATTATCAAACGACCTCAGAATATTAAAATTCCTTCTCCAATAAACTCATTGGAATTTTTGAGCTCTAGGGTATGATATTTTCGAGTCCATCCGAGTAGTTCCCAGAGCTATCTCAGCATAGCCCAACTAAAGTCATTATTCATTAGGTCTCTTCCTAAAACGATTTATTGGTTCTGCTAAAATTTTTAATTCACTCATTTTCATCATTTTCTGGTTGGTCAAAGTTTAGTTGACCAATACCCCTTTTTGCCTACTATGTGACCTTGCAGTGCCCTGAATGACACT
>CANXYI012305003.1:0-11228 GCA_948208565.1 Hura crepitans | reverse complement strand
ATAGAATGTAATGTATGGGACTAATAAAAGTTAGAATATTAGATGGCATATTATTTGGGCACTTTTAGATTTAAATTCTTAGTCCTCACAAAATCATCACTATAGATTTATTATATTTTACTAGGGACAAGAGCAGTTAGTGTTTGGAGTTGCCATTTGGCTCTACACTAGAACCACTAATAATATGCCTTCCTATATATTTTAATGTTTATCAATCTCGTATCATGCAAGCAAGCATTATATTTAAAGCATTTATGTCACCTTTTCACTTAGAAAATGAATTGCGGTATTTAAAACATACACTAAGCATAGTAATATATTGTACATCTAGAAATTAGGTCATTCATTAATTATGGTGTGACCTAACAACTACCCATAATTTCATAGGAATTGGCGGCAATTGCCTAACTCCTATCTCTAGAAGATTAGCCTTTATTAAAATACATTTTTTATTGTAACTTCTGATTAAAGAAAACTCAAAACCATTTTATTTAGGAAAACACAAATTAATTAGATAAAAAACCATTTGATGTGGGATTAGGCTTTTACATGTAAAATAGGTTATTGTACTACCTATTATAACCTAAAATAAATAGAAGAATTAAAAAGTATAAAACCAAATAAGAGAATGTAAGACACGTAATTGGTCCCGTCTATACATCATTAAGTCCACGTAAACTCAACACAGCTCTGTCTGTGTCTAAACGGACTAGCACATGCAAAGCCTATTCATCTGTCTGGATCTCTAATCCGGTAGAAAAAGTCATTTGTACACAACTTAAAAGAATAAGTCAGAAGCAATAAGTAATTGTCTGTGTGGACCTAAACTTTCAACAATCATATTTGGCTAAAATATAAATAAACCATGAAGAATGCTTAAGAGAAATAATTATTAAAGAAAACTACAAATCTATTGATCACAAAGAACACGTGAGCATATGCATGTATCTATAAGGACTTAAACAATTCATCCGTATGGACTATGTTTCTCATGAGAGGGATTCCATATGGACTACAGAATAATTCCAACATGTCAATGATATTCAAATTAAAAAAATAATAACCTTATGGGATAACCACAATTAAATATGTTAATGTGACATAGCAACATACTTGACATACAAGAGTCAAACAAAGCAGTATTACATAAAAGTTCGCACGAACATCAAGTTATACACGTATTAATATGTTTAGTCCATGCAGACATGACCATACTTTAAGAGTAGTCTGTGTAATTAGAATAAGTATTACAATATAATCCCAACATATTCATACCAATTATACACAATAAAATAGCCCAAAATGAAGACCTACTCCTATGATCAATATAAGGATCATATATAATTAACTCACTTATGATGAATCATGGGAGATCACAGGTTTATGAAAATAGTGTGAATATGTATAGTAGAAGGCCTCAAATCTTACCTTTTTAAAATAAGCTCTTAAGCAATAACAAGAATTGTGGAGTTTTAGAAAGAAAGATGATTTAGATATGGGCTAAAAGGGCTAATAGTGTGAATCCTGGTTAGAGTTCTCTCTTGAACTCTTAGACAATAGGGTTTGGCTCTTTAAAATTGCCTTATTATTCTTATACCTAAAAAAGCGTATTTATAGGGTTAAGGGAAGGCTTTCCCTTTTAGAAGGAGTTAGAATCCTCTTAGGATTAGGAAACATAGTCTAAATAGAAAGTTTGCACTTATGAAAGCTCTCACATTGGCAAGTCTATATGAACTTAGACTACTTAGTCCGTGCAGACCTAGGTTATAGGTTTTCCCCCCAATCTATGGGCTTTAGGCCAAGTTTGAGTTAGTCCATGCGGATGTGAACTTAGACTTGTCTGGGTAAACTATGGGCCTTAGGCTTGATAGAGTCTAGTTGGGCTAGTATAAACCTATTTGTGTTAGTTCAGGTAGACTGTGGTTATACTAGTCTATGCGAATGAGGTTTTCATGAGACTTATGTTGTTGCTTAAGAGCCCATCTCTGGTTATCATTATAAGCCTAAAAGGGTTGGTGTTTATAATAATTAAACTCCTTTATAAGAAGCATGATTCTTTTTGCAAGTATATGTGAGTATACATTCTTTAGGGCTTAACATGATTATAACTTGAGATAAATAGAGTATATAAAGAATATGATGAAAATTTACTATATGATGCTAAATGTCAATAGGTGATAACATGTATGCTTTAGAAAAAATAATACATCTCACATAAGTAAGAGAAAACATTATAGACATGTATCTAGTCATTGTAATTATGCATATAGGACTTCAAATGAGTAGGCAAGTAAATTTAACTTCATACATAGGAAGTGTGAGATGGTTAGTCAACATAAACTAGACTTGGTGAGAACATTTTTGTGATTCTTGTAATTGATCATGACATGACATGACTAAAGCATATACATACATGATGACACACTAAAATACATATATGAAAATGTAACATGACTATAATGCATATATACCTGATGTCACAATGAAATACTGATATGAGTTTAGTGTTATAATGGAGAAATTGTAAACCCTGAAATACATGTAAACTGAATGTGAAAACTTGATTTACTAGAAGTATGCAAGTAAGCTCATAAATGCAATAACATCATATTTGTACATGTTACTTAATATAATAGAAAAACAAAACTTAATAAACTGAAGATATTAAATAATGGCCTACTATAAACCTTTACAGAATTTAAGATAGGATACCTTTGGCATGCCAAAGTGAGGTATTTATACAAATTTACTATACATGATTTTGCTTTGGTCTCAGGGTACGGCAAGGGGGTCGGGCAAGCTTACCCTTGTATCATGTTTTTTGTTCGACCATATATTAAATATTTGGCTTTAGCCTTAGAGTATGACAAGGGGGTTAGGCAAGCCGACCGTTGTCTCATGTTTCATGTACCCATTTATCCTTCCTTAGGGTTATTCTAGGAGTAAGTTACCTAAGGCTCCATGAACTATAACTGTATTAAGAAAAAAATAAGAAGAAGCATTAACATAAAATAAAAAATGTAATGAGATCATTAAACAAAACA
Organism: Hura crepitans; assembly: GCA_948208565.1. Classification (NCBI taxonomy): domain Eukaryota; kingdom Viridiplantae; phylum Streptophyta; class Magnoliopsida; order Malpighiales; family Euphorbiaceae; genus Hura; species Hura crepitans. The sequence goes on along the minus strand of CANXYI012305003.1, from coordinate 8,184 downwards.
TAATATGGGATATGCATATGTTATGAGAATTACATTTACTCACATATGATTCCTATATTAAGGACATATAGTTGATAAGTAATACTTGCAAGAATGTAATATGTTACTAGTGTATGAAATGTGCGTGACATTATTAATAATATACAATGACCCATATATACAAGACTAGATGTGTGTTTGACAAGTATGGTTATGTGTTTATGAGGTAGATAGTGTATTAAGAAGGGTAAGTGTGAACTAGGAATACTCGCAATGAAAGATACATCCCAAATTAATAAATAAAAAGATTCATGTGTCTAAGCATACAATTGAGTCTTAGTTATGTTTAAGTATGTGTGTGTGTGTGTGTATGTATAAACATGCATACATTTATCTATATATGTTATTCTAAAGTCGTGCTCATGATATTCCTTATAGGTAATATAAGACCCTTAACAGATAAAATGCTAATAAGGTTATCTATTTTGCATACAGGTTATGAGAGAAAGCTGAGGGGGATATCTAAGATTGCAGTCTTATGCAGAATCCCTACATGCCCTAATAGTATAACCCCCTTTTAATGTAAATTAACATGTCAAGTGTATATACATTTTTGTCCATTTGTAAAGTGTTATGTAGTATGCACATAAGTAGAAGATTTTATATTTGTAAATGTAATTATGACACAAAACTAGTGGGATTCAATAGGCTTAGCCGCATTAATCCCACTAGGTCGTGGGAAAAAGAAGAAAGGTAAGCCTAAATTTGTAAAGCATGTATGGTGTTCAGAGAATTTGTTTGCACCTTGTAGACTGATCCACCCAAACTAGGTGGTTCAGTTGCATTCTTGGGTCATCATAGGGGTAATTAGACCCTATGACTTAATAACATATTGTTATGTTATGTGATTAGGGTAAAAGCAATAGGTTGATGATAGGTGTATGTGTATAGAAGTGTGTCTATACAAGTAAAAAAATTTGGTAGGGCCTCTAAAAAGCCACTATACTATTAGAATGTCAGCCTAGGGTATCTAGTTAGTACAATAGTATCCTCTGTGTCACAACTAGACTTAGTCCACTATAAGATTGGGGTTAATTAAATAAACCACCACCCCAAATATGTCTTAAGTATAAGTCAAATGGTAGCACTTTTATTGGATACCTAATTGTGTCTAATAGTGAGATATTACATATGCTACCAAATTTTTTAGTGTGGTGATCCTAAGTGTATATTAAGCGATATATCAATAAAAGGAAATTTACAAGACATATGACTAGGTGCTCTATGCATAAAAATATGGTGATTGCTAACTCAATATCATTGTACATAAGGTAAAGGGGTGTTAAAGTAATAGAATAAATCATGGGATAGAGAAAGCCACTTTTTGATGCTAATATAGATTATGAGGAGATTTATAGAGCACATGAATAAGTAACCATCCTAGTATGAAAACTTTATTATAGAGACGCTATTAGACCACTATGCAAATAGTGCTAAAAAATGCAAATTTAATTCATAATCCCTTACAAAGCAATAATATATAAGTTCACAACCTTTATATCAATAGGAAATTATTATCTTGACTATTTCCTTCATCGATAAGATAATACAAATTCCTCATTATGGTTATGGATCACTTTACCAAGTGGGTAAAAGCAAAATCAATGGCAAAGGTCACATAAAATAAGGGGATTGCTTTGCTTAAGAATAAAATCATCACACTATTCAGGATACCGAATGTGATTATTGCCGATAATGACAAGCAATTTGGTTGCTAACAATTTAGGGAATTCATTAAAGGATTGAATATTCAATATCATTTCACTTCTATCACACACCTACAAATGGGTTGATAAAGGTAACAAACAAGATCATAGTCTCAAGATTAAAGAAGAGATTAGCTAACTATAAATAACCACATAGGTCAATAAGCTAAATAATGTATTATTAATTAATTGTATGCCCTAGAGCTCAGGTATTAGAGACTTTTCCTATAACATGCAAACATCATATATTAATGATATGGCATTGTTTTTTTACATAGTGCTCATGTTTATTCATTTGCTTGATTTTAATCTTAAACTACATAATAAACTCAATGCAATATAATCACAATACAGAGGCATTCATGAAGGAGTTTATGATCTAAGATGCTTATTGTGTGCAAATGTTATAATACCTAAATTACTCCTAGTCATAGTATTAACAAGATTGGACATTGTTAATGTGGATAGACTTGCACATGTCATATTCCTTGTATGGGTCAAATAGCCGATCTTACAAGCTATGAGCATAGATGATGCTTAAGGTTAATGTGTATATGCTTGCTTTGAAAACAAGAATATTAGGGACCTAACATGAGATCATTCATATGGATAAATAGTCTATGTCAATGAAAGGATTTCATCATATCAGTTGTGTAAGTATTCTTAGACTTAAGCTCACTAACTATCTTAAGTATCAAGTACTATACTTTGACTCTAGTTCTTTTACTTTTCCATGATGTATACATAGCTAAGAGGTTATGTTAGTTATATGCCCTAGAGAATATGTGTGATAAGTATATTAAAACTTTATTTCTTAATGAAAAAGGCATTTTCTTTATTACATAAGCTTTTGTAATATTTATAATTGTTTATTATGTCTTAAACCATGTTATAAACTCCCTGATATATAATCATAGTGTAGAGGAAATCATGAAGTAATTATCCATGCTCATAGTATTAACAAGAAGGCACATTATTAATACAGATAGACCAACACATTTTATACTTTTTAACTATGTCAAGCAGTAGTTGTCACAAGCCGAAAACATATTAATGCTTAGAGTTAACATGTGGATGCTTATTTGTGAAGTGATTTCATTGGAAACCTAACATGAGATCTTCACATGGATACTTAATCAATTTTAGTGAAAGCATCTTAATATATTAGTGATGCAAATATCCTTAGACTTAAGGCCACTAATTATCTTAAGTATTAAGTGATATACTTTGACTCTGGTGCTTTTACTTTGAACTAGAAGTATATATAACTAAGAGATTGGGTATATCATGGAATACTTGAAGATAAGGCAGTAATTAACAAATGATTTACCACTACAAATTATAATGGAGAGTTTATCTCACAGTTCTAATATACTATCTTTGTTCGGGAATCATTGGCCAAAGTAAAATACAAGTGTGAATGAGATTCATAAGGGAATTATGGTAATAAAGATAAAGTTATTAAAGCCAACATATTTAAGGCATAATTAGAAATACTTAATTAAGCATTGAGTTGACACAAGTCCATACTCAAACTTGAATGAGATAAAAGATAGTGAAAGAAGTTTATTACATGGTAATAATATATGGAAGGATTAAATCAAACCACTTGACTTTTTGACATTTAGATAGTCATTATACATTATTAGATGCCTCTCATGTCTTGTACACATAAGAATTATTAATTGGAAATTAATTATGATTAATGAGATTAAACCATGAGAATCCTAGTTGAAGTAGGATTCTAATTCACTATGTATAGCCAACGTGCCTTAGAAGCCTATAGGTTCAAACATAAAGAATTTGACATGAGATTTAATCTATTTAATGACATGGGATGTTATTGCACATTAGAGAAATAATAAAGAAAAATGAAATTGGTCTTGGAGTCCCATTAAATGTATTTGGCCCAAAATTAGTGTTATATACATTGGACCTTAGAGGCCCAGTTGCAGTCTTTATTTTAATATGATTTTTTTCCAAACTTTTAATGGTTAAAAGGCTCTTAAATTAGTTCTAGAGCTAATTTTTATTGGGGCTTAAAAAGACCTTAAGTGGTTGTCTAAAACAAAGCCAAAAATCTATGCACAAAGCCTAATAAATAGGCTCTGTGCAGGATGCTATAGGAGACCCATTTTGTGGGCTTTCTTAAATTAAATAAGGGTCAAATTTTTATTAGATATAAGGAAACCAAATGATTATAAATATCTTAAAAAATCATCCACTTGAGCACTTTCCCTCTCTCTTTAGTGTTAAGCCTTCTTTTACTATGGAAGATTTTTTTTCTCTCTTCTAGTTCTCCAATCCAAAAATTCTTACTAGCCTCTAGGATTTTTGGGTTTCTCTCATTATCATATTATTTTTTTGATACCTAGGAGGTATTCCTATAAGGATCATTGTGATTTGTAATAACTCAGTAAGGTGAATAGAAGAAAATAAAGCTTTTTATGAATAACGGGAAAATTTTTCTACCATTTTCAATTATTCATTTTCATTTTCAAACCTTTCAAAGTTATATCATTATTTGAGTTTAATGAAAAATTTTAAATTCTATTACATATAACTCCATGGAATTGGTATCAGAGTCAGGTTCATCAAAAGATTTGAAAAATGGTTAAAAAATTGATTACAGTTAATACACTAATATGGCCAAATTATGTGTCGAATGGTTTTGTATTTTCTTTATTCAGATCATATTAATGGGATTAATGATGATTTTATATGTTTAAAAATCTGATATTGGTTGTTTTTAAAATTTAAATTGTACTTTTTATGAAAACCAAATGTTTATTGAGCTAGTATGTGTGTTTAAGTTTTGGATTCATGTTCTTATTCTTAGTTGTCCTTGATTGTTTATTGTCATTTTTTGTAATTAAATCTAATGTATGATGAAATAAAATAATAATTTTAAATCTGGACTCCATAAGCATGTAAAATAAACTAATAAAAATCAGAGAATTCATAGAATAAAAAAATCGGATTCTTGATGTAAACTAGAAATTGATTTTGTACAATTTTATGCAAGATGTTTTATTTATTTTCTAATAATTCTAGAATTATTTTTTCATAAATATGTGATTTTTATAATGTTAGCAAAATATTTTTGAGTGATAAAAATCACTCGTACATGAATTAGATTTATAGACTTGCTTAATTGTTAAGATTGTGTACTATTTTGTACTATGTAATCGTGATTTTTGTCAAATGAATTTGCTATTACTTAAACAACTCAAGGAGAAAATTAGTTTAATAACCATCATTGTTAAAGGTCTAAAAAGGTGTTAATGGCTGCTAAAATTGTTCCAAAATCATTTGGATCAGTTTTAGAATTTAAGTTGCAATCAATTTTATGGTTTGCTTAGAATTTAATTCCTAATGTGCTGCCATAAGAAGACTTCTATTTAAATTAAAAATTCTAGTTGGATTGGAATTTTATTTTCTAGAAATATGTGATAATTATCATCCTAATTTAATTATATTACATTAAAATTTAAAAGGAATCCATTTAGATAGGGATAAGATGGTTTTTTTATCACTAAATGTTTGAATCTTGCTTAGAATTAGAATCCTAATGTGATTTGAACTCTAATCTTTTATTTAAATTTGAAATTCTAGTTGGATTATAATTTTGAATTAAATTTAAGATTAAATTTATCCTAATATAATTGGATAAGAGTTATCTAATTAGATATGGATAAGAATCCTAATCCAAGTCTTAATCAACACTATTTACATGAAATTGAAATCCCAGCAAACTAAAACTGAGAAACTTTTAATTAAATTAATATTCTCAAAAGATAGAGTTTTAAATTAATTAAAAGACTAATATTTTTCCCAATTTGATTGGATAGGGGTTATCCAATTGGATTTGGATAAGGTTAAGGATAGAGATAAGAATTGAAAACTTAATCAAGTTTCAAATTTGTTTAGAATTTGAATTAACTTGTAATCAATAATTATTTAGACTTCTAATTGCACAAAAACTCTAACTAATAGGAAGTAGATGTATTTTAGTTATGCAATGGGATTAAATTATTAAATTACATGTTTAATGTTGATTAAAACTCCATGATTACAAGTATGTGTAATCAGAAGATCAAGATAAAGAACTAAACTAGTATTATAAGAGTTATAAATTAGGTAAACACCGTAATTGATCCTTTCAATTATTATGCATTAGAATACACGCTAAGGGTACATGTTTGGCATGATGACTAGTTATGGACTATGACTAATAGAATTGATCATGCTTCATGGATTATTTTGCTTTGGTAAATTAGGCCTATATATCCCAACCTTTTTCTCTTTAATTCTATTGTATAGACTTATTATCTAACTCCACTCACTTATAATGTGAGGTTTTCTTTATTAAGAAATTATGCAATTAGATTACATAGGATTAGAATAGGAAGAAAGAAGTGCGAGGACCAAAGTAGGAAAAGGCCAAAGTAAAAATCAATAAAGAAATAGTTAGAATAGTTTTGATTATATCTTTTAGTGGGTTTGTAATTCAAGCATACTACCTAAGGTTAGGCCCAAATTGATTTCCTATGGCTTGGGGAAATCAATGTAGTAAAAATCCATAACTAGATCATATGTTTAATATGATTAAATATCTATGCATGATTTAATGAGATTAAGTGTGCATGTGCATGCCACAACTTACCCCAACCATGTATGATGAGACTTAAAAGAAAGAAATCCCTTAATTAATCCTAAGACAAACAAGGCTTCTATTAGTATGGGTTAAACTGGAGTTCTCTTTACAATTAGGTTATTGAGCATACTTAAGCTCATGCTACATTGGATATGTTTACTTATATTAATAGGTCTATCTTAACTAGTCCATTAGTTTATTGAGCATGATAAAGGGTAATGAGAATGGAGGCAAGATTGGGGAAATGTATCTAAGATACCCAATGAAATTAGTAGTTACATTAGATGTAATTGGCATGAAATACCTACCATTTGAATTAAAGCTTAGGCATGTTAGGCATACCCAAGGTTTGACCTTAACAAAGATGGATACTAACCCACTATGAAAGCCAACAAACTTTACTAGATTAATAATAAGGGTTATTATTTTGTAATAAAATAGTGGGAGTTAAAAAGTATGTAATTAAAGACCTAATTAATACACTTATGTACATAGTCATAAAATAACTTGTCTTCATTCTTCACATGTAGCATATAATTCCCATAATGAGTTTATCTAATGTTAACTTATGTTCCATACTCAAGGCTAATAAGCTAATTGGCTCGAATTACATAAACTGGCTTACAAACCTCAAAATAGTTTTGAGGACTAAAAAGCTAGCTTATACAATTAAAAATCTATTCCTACTATTTATGTTGATATTGCTTCTGCAAGTGAGTAGCAAGCATATTTGAAGCACATGGAGCATTTGGAGGTTATTGCATATATTATGCTAGCATCTATGTCTCTTGAGCTTTAAAAGCAACATAAGCATATGAATGCTCCTACTATACTATTCCACCTCAAAGAGTTATTTGAGAAGTAGAGTAAGATTGAAGATATGAGATATCTAAGGCCCTATTCTACTACAGAATGGTAAAGGGAACTTTAGCCATACAACACAAGCTAAAGATGAATAGGTACACTGAGTGGTTGGCCAGCTTAGGTTTTTTTATGGGTGTAGATTTAAGTATAAACTTGATTCTACAAAATGTGTTTGATAGTTATACATCTTTTATGCTAAACAATCAGATGAACAAGATCACCTATACCATCCTGAGCTTATTAACATGCTCAAGAGAATAAGGATAATGTTAAGAAGCATAACTTTAAACCATTCTTGGTTGTCGATTCTTTTACTTCTTCTAATAAGAAAAAGAAGAAGGCAACCAATGTGGAGTAAGCAAGAAAAAAGGGAAACAACTAACTATTGCCCCTTCTACTATTAGAAAGAATTTTGCCTTAGAGGGCACATGCTTCCATTGCAAAATGACTAGGCATTTGAAATGCAACTCCAAGGCCTTCTTAGGGTCTCAATAGAAGCAGAAGCATAGTGGTGCTTCATCTTTAAGTATTTACATGATTGAAATTAATACAAATACTACTTTAGATAATAAATCAAGGGTATTAGATATCAGACGTGGTTCTTACTTAGTTTCCATTATGCAAGTACTAAGGAGTAGTAGGAAAGACAACAAGAGAGATATAAACCTACATGTAGTGAATGGAGCAATAGTTATTATATTAATTGTAAGAACATATCACTTGCTTTTACCTTCTAGACTTAGATTAATTTTGGAAAATTTTTCTATATTCCATCTTTAACTAGAAACATCATTTCAATTTCTTGTCTAGTTCAACAAAGTTTTGAAATTTCCATTAAAAGGAATAAGCATTGTTCCATTTACTTAAATGATGTTTTTTATTGTTTAGGTTTTATTTTTGATGGAATTTATGTTTTGG
>CANXYI012304982.1:0-12803 GCA_948208565.1 Hura crepitans | reverse complement strand
ATATACTTATATGTCAATTAATCTAAATTCACACCATGCCATTATTTCACACATCATATACCACACACATATGTTACTTATGCTTTAATCACAATTATTTACCCTAAAACCACATGCCAATGCTCTTAGATGTTCATAATTTTCACCCTAAACATGCCCAATTCACCACATACTCTAATCATTCATGCACATAATACAATTATGGTGTAACAACTTAATGTAAAGCCTTAATAATCTATCGCACGCTCACCTAATTTTCATGTACACCCTTCGACTATATGAATAGTTCATCCTATCACATGTTGCTTTCAACACTACACATCATAAATCTCTATCTCTTGGTCCATGTAATCTATATGCTTCATCAATTTACCTTGATTGTACATTACCATCATTTTAGATACATTTTCCCCTAACCAATACCACTTATAAGTCACAAAAATTAGGAGAGGCATGATTTAAATGGAGTGAGTTCACATACCTCTCAAGAATAACCTCTTCAAGCTCTCAAAGCCTCAAATCTAGCCCCTCACGAAAACTTCCTTCTCCCTTCTTTAAGTAACTTGTCCTTCAATTTCCTTTAAAAACCATTCAAACACATCCTATTAGACCTTAGGCATCCCAAAAAAAACCATTAGTAGACAAAAATAGCCAGAGAAATTCAAGGAAAAGGCATGGAAACTCACCAAACTCACTTGCTGGACTACTTCTAACCATAGAAGCTTTAGAGAATTTTAATTAATTCTAGAGAATTCCTTTTGCTATAATTCCATTTCCTTGATGTCTCTAGCATACCAAGATGATTTTTAGTGGTGATAATTTTCTAAAATGTATCAATAAAGAAAATAAAAATGGCTCCTCTTCTTGGAAATGGCGTGGGTAAGTAATAGAGAAGAAAAGAAAATCTTTTTTCATTTGCTTAGTGGATTTTGCTACTAGTCAAGGTAATTTAACAATTGTCATAGGCCCTTGGCTATCCAAGTGGTACGGTTCGATCCTATGACCACCTGAACCATCCCGAAATGGGTCAATTTCAATAGAAACTTTGGAAAATTTTTAAAAATCATAAATACCTCAAAAAATTATGCTATTTATTTTAAAATTCCTATTTTAACCTAAATTACATTCTCATAAATTTTCACCACCAAATTCTATCTATAAGGTAGTTTACAAACTGCCTCAATTTATGTGCTAACCTCTAAAAATTATGAAAATTTACAAATGATCTCAGAATTCAAAAATTCTTTCACCAATGGACTCAGTGAACTTTATTAGCTTTAGGGTATGATATTTTTGGGTCTATCAGGGCACATCTCAAGTTATTCCTAGCCCGACTCAGTTTAACCTCATCGATCACTAGCTTATAGCCCGAAACGAATTATTGGTTCTACTAAATTTTTAAATTTTGCCTTTTTCATCAATTTAAAGCCCTTCAAAGTTTCATGACTAGTGCCATTACCTCGATTCTCATGTAAGTGACTCGACATCTCGAGCACACTTTTCGAACTTAGTGGCACTATTCACGAAGCCTCGATGCATAAGCGTTACATTATGTGTGTCATGATTAGCATTTTGCATGATGCAATTAGATGAGACATCACAAAAATTAGAAAAATTATTCATCTTCTTAACATAAGAATAAGAAACATTGTCATCAAAAAGTTCAGGTGCGACACCCCCTACCAAATTCCTGAAGAAACCCGATAGGTGGTCCACTTCCCACTAAGTCACCCATCTTAAAATTTCTCTAGTCCCACACTCCTTTACACTTACTGATTCTTTTTATTATCTAGACAAATATTACCTAGATCCTTATCCATCACTTAGACATTAATATTCAGGGTATATTTAAGCTATAAATCTATCTAATAGCCAATTTTTAGGTTTTATAGAAATTTGTGCAGCACAACGGATATTCAGTTGACATTCTAAAAATTTTTACTTGTGAAAGGCACTTATAATAACCTCAACTTCATCTCCTATCACCCTTTAGACCCTTCTAGTCCTCTATTATCATCAATATATATATCAGCAATAGACATTCAATTAGCACATAGGGCCTTAGGCCCAAAAACATTAAACCTAGATAGAAATTTAAGCATTCAAATCCACAGGCTTGTTTATATACATCACATGTTTAACTTAAAATCATAGACACTAGCAGCTTCTAAGCTTGCTAAACCCATAACCTATATTATTTACATGAGTTCCTATTAAACCATTAAAAATATAATATATAATACCCTTCAATGCCTCTGTTGCTACACTACACAAAACTTGAGGCTGGACTGCTACTTGTTATTACCTGCGCACTAAAATACTTGTACGTTGAGTATGAACTCAGTGGTGAATTTGAAATAATAAAAACATGTAAATGTTAGCACATAGAAAAATTAACATGTCAAAGATGCATGACTACAATACATATTATCCATGTAGCAAAAGTAATATTATTTTATTAACAGGTCTCATGATTCAGTTAATTACAATTATGCCACTTCTACACTATCATTTATCCCAATGATATTGTTAACTATAATCAGGTGAAATATTTAGTTTATCAAATAGGCCCAACTAGATAGAATACACTTTTGGACATTAGACCAAAAGGGAACTCAAACTATGTAGTGGTCTTCCATCTAGACCTCGGGATCTGCACTAGCCCTAGTGTTGTGGCCCATCTTGTAGACCCCGACCTCTGCACTGGCCTAGTTCAACGAACAAATAGTAATATCAACAACATAGTGTAGTGGCCCATCTTATGAATCCCAACCATTGCACCAACTTAGTTTGATAAATAGACAAATATCATCAACATAACATAGTGTAGTGACTTATCTTATGGGCTTCAATGGCTACACTAGCCTGGTCTGATAAACAGACAAATATCTAGTAGCTGCAATTCCCTAGTTGACTTGTCAACCCATCTAATGGGTGTCTAACTAACGGGCCAACTATCTCTTATTTATATTTATTTTATTACTGATCATCATTTTCAAATATTGACAACCCATTAATAGACAATTATTATTTAATCTCCACAGTTAAATTTTAGCCAGACAATTAAAAGTCAGTTTTATTACCGAACAATTAGAGGTCTAATTTTTAAAAGAGTAGTTTTAAGTCTTTTTCTTAGGCCTTTACAAGTCCATTTTAGACTTAGTTTTATATCCTAATCCAAGCCTTGTTATATGTCCATTATAGTCTCAAGTAATTGCCATTCTCATATGTACATTTTATAGGACAATTATACGTTAATTCTATTTTTCTAGTACACCATTACGAGTCATTTCCCACTGTTTACTAGGCATTTTCCCTTGCCAATTCAAGCCATATTGATATGCCACTTTAGGCCATAATTACTTTCATTCTATTCTATCTAATAAGGTAACCACAATAGCCTCACATTGCCATTAAAATCAAGTATAAAAAGTCCATAATTCATGTTCCATTTCATGGTATTATGGGTCATATTATAGGTTATTTTTATTCTTGCCTTGTAAACCAACTTTCAATCCATTTTTCACACCATTTCTTAACCCCATTTTCTTATATTAATTTACCATACCACACCATGGCATACATACCTCTCGACCAATGCTTGTCCATAATCATACACATGTATTTTCCATATTTCCTTATATATACACGTCATATACCATAATCCTAGCATGCACACACATGCATACATTACATATCATGCATGTCATGCCATGACACACACACGTATGCCTCGGCCACACCATGTAACACATATATATGTACATTGTTTCATCAAATTGACCACATACACACCTATTTCCATGCCAACCATACTATTTCCCATCACATACACCAATACACATGACATATCAACCAACCCCATGCCATGATTCAAAGCTATGCCTCTCAGCCAAATTGTGTTCATCACTATACATGTATATTTCTCCCTAAATTAACATACCAATCATCTAAATTATGCACAACCAACATCAAATTAAGCTTGCATCCACAATTCCCATGTTATACCTAATCAATTCACAACTTCCATACACAAATTCATGGCAATTCACAATCAAAATCAACATGGCATGCTTTTATTCAATCAAATTCACATACCTATGTCACCTTAGAAGCCTTCTCTACACCAAAGAACCTTTACTTGGCTTGTTGCACATCATCCTTTCCCAAGCCTACATACACCATAAACTATCTTAGAAAAATCATGAAAAATCTTACAAGCCTCCAATTGAAAATCTAAAAACATGGGTGGTCTTAGAATGATGAAATTCACCTAGAAATAAAATAAAAAGTGAAAGAAATCACTTACACATGAATTGGATTTTCAAGTCACCCTTTATGTACACTTAAGCTTTCATGAATTTTCTTGAATTCCTTGATTAGCTATAATGACCAAAAGCTTGAGGAAATGTCTTCTACCTAATTAAAGTAATTTTTGGTGGATGAATAGAGGAGAAATGGTGGCATTATGTGGCAAAAATGGTGGATTTCTGATAGAGGAGGCATCAGGTGAGGAAGAAGAGAAAATGGAGGAAATGAGTAGAGATGAGGTGGTTTGGCCTTCCATGTGGTGAAATGACATACTTATAGTAGGGTTGGGGTGGCTTGGGTGATGACATGTCACCCAAGCATCCCGAAAATGCTCAATTTTGGCTGAAATTTTGAAAAATTTTTAAAATTCACTGAAGCCCTCAAAAATTATTATGTTTTTTTGAAAAATTCTTGATTAAGCCTATTTAGGGCCTCATAAAATTTCACGATAAAATTCCATTGGCAAGTCAATTAATTGATTCCTCAAGAAAGTTAAGAAATTAAGAAAAATTACCAAATGACCTTAAAAAATTAAAATTCCTTCACCAATGGTCTCAGTAGAATTTTTTACCTTTAAGGTATGATATTCTTCAGGTATGTCCAGGCACATCTCGATTCATTTCAGCCTAAGTCCATCTAAGCCTACGGCCTATTAGATTTTTGCCTAAAATAATTTATTGGTTCTACTAAATTTTTAAATTAAGTCATTTCTTCATTTTATGGCCAGTCAAAGTTTCATGACCAGTACACCCCTTTTCGGGCCTCATGAAGGTGACCTGACACTCCAAGCACACTTTTTTTAGCCTCAAGGATACTGTTATAGAGCCTCAACTTACGAGTATCACATCAAGTACAAATAAAATTTTAGAAAAATCTTCTAAGGGTTCATCTTATTCTATCTTCTTTTTCCTTTTGTCTTAAAGCATAGCCGTGGTTAGAGTTTCTTCCTTGGGTTCGATCTCTAGATAGGCTAGCTTGGTCATGACCTCTTTATCCCAAAAATTTAAGGTGTCCTTGACTTCACTTGTTGCCCAATCAAACACATCACTAAAAATCTCAAACTTAGGTATGATATTCCCTTTTATGATAGTAGGTTCTAACTCTCTGTAGTAACTAATATTCTTTTCAGCTCAAACAAAACTCTCTTCTAATAGTGAAACACCTTTCCTTGTCTTCTTTGGCTCTAAAGTATTTATTACATATCCTAACCCCCTTCGATCCTTCTATCCTTTTAGTTGTATAGTTGAAACCAATCTATCTGAATCGTGTCCTAAACTAGCACTCGATAAATAGTTCATTCTTTTAAGCATATTTACCACTTTGGGATCATCCTCTTCCTCTCTAAAAAAATCCTAGCTATATGAGACCTATTAAAGGGTTAGTTGGCTATTTCAAGCATCGAAACCTAATTCTTCCTCATAGCCTATATGGTCATAACCTCACCATTATGGGGGATTTTAATCATTTGATACAGTGTTAATGGAAACCCTTTTAACCTATGAAACCATGGCCTTCCCACAAGCAAGGAGAAATTCCTAGGGATATTAAAAACTATAAATTCCACATCATTTACAATTATCCCTATCTTGACCTTAACTTTGAAAGTCCCATATGCCTACCTCTTAGTGTTATCATAAGCCATAATGGTGAGCTTGGACTGAGAGATCATTGAATCTTTAATCCTATATGCAACTACTAGTTTAAGTGGGCACACATTAATTGACGACCACCAATCATCAAGCATCACGCATGCCGTGTGCTTACTGTTAACTTTTGCTTTTATATATAAAGGATAGCTGTGATAATATCCCTCTAATAAAAGGCTCATGTCTAAAAAAATAACTGTTGCTTTTCTTCTTCCTTTATCATTGACACTAGTTTAGATGGTGATATGGTAGTTGAAACCATTACAGCATATAAGTCTTAAACTACCTTTTGTCGATGTGAGGGGATTGCTACAGTAGACCCTAGATTGAAATCTATATGGGATTTTTCTTTAGCTACTTCATTACTGCATCTTTCTCTTTCTCTATAATTAGAGGAATTGACTCTTTTTCAACTACTAGCATTACCCAACCGCTTCAGGTTACTACTTTAGCTTCTTCTTCCTCAACTAGCTTCTACTTGGAATCTAAATCAATTCATAAATCTTGGACCTATTCTTTTAGCTTACTTTCATTGTTGATAGCCCATATATCAGTCACACAAATTGAACCTTGATCTAATTCTACCTTATTCTTAACTACTAAATAGTCAATTTCGTAACATGTACTATTTTAGCAGCCCTGAATTGACCATGTTGATAGGTAGAGGAACATTGGAATAAGCACCCTGACCCTTCTATCTCTTCTTCAAATCTGGGATCTATCTTGAGTTAATAAGATCTTGGACTTTATCCCTCAGAGTACTGTAATCATTTATATCATGGCTTATATGCTGATGGTAATAATAGTACAAGTCTAATGTATGGTTGGGCTATCCTTGATTTTTGATAGGCCTAGATAGAATAGGTTGAAGCTTTACCTCGTTTTGAAATCATTTTAGGCACTAAATTGAAGGTTTACCTAGATGAGAATAGTACCTTGATGTTGTGGATACTTTAGCTATCTTATTGGCCCTACTATAACTCATTCCCCTTATGCCTCTGTTATTCAAATTCCTTTAGTTGCTGAACCCCCTGAATTCTTCTTCTACTCAGCATGCTCCTTTTTAAGATCAATGGCAATGTCTTTAAGTGATTCCCAATTTTTAATCCCTTTAGCCTTTAAACCTTCTTTTAGATAAAGGCTGACATTTTATAAACATATGGATTGACCAACATTTTTGGTTTTCCCCTCATTTCCAACACTCTAGACCTCCATCTTACCAAGTATTCTATAAGAGTCTCTTTAGGCTTTTGCTTAAGCAATTTGAGGTCTTTCATGGTAACCTCTATATGGGTGCTGCAATCATATTAGCTAATAAAAGCCTCAATTATCTTCCCTCAATCTTCCTTAACCTTCTTCTCTAGCCCATGATACCCTTCTATGGCTCTCCTATGTAGTGTAAGGCTAAAGTAAGCTATTTTTTATTTAGTGCTAAGCTTTGTGCCATACATGACTATGGCATACTACTTGACATGGGCTCTTAGATCAATGGTCCCATTAAACTTAGGCAATTTTGACATCTTGAATTTAGAGGGTAGCAATTTCTTAAATTTTAAGGTAAGTTCATTTAGATCCAACCCCTTACCTAGAGTGATAAGTTTAGCTATTGCCTCTATTTTTTTCTTTTAGTTTCTTCATAGTAGCATTTTCAAATTTTTGAGGCATGCCCTTCTTCTCAGTTGCATCATTAAAATCTTCACAGAAATCAAACTCTAGATTAAAAAACTCAACTTTTTTAACTTTTTCACATGAACTTGTAACCTCGTTCTTCGTACCAATTCCTCCAATAACAGTTGTTACCCTACTAGTAGGCATGGCTAATGGTGCATCAGTAGAAGATGGTGAATTAAAAGTAGAAATAACCCCAGCGATTGCCCTTATGACCATAAGCATCATCCTCCTTTTCAAATCTTTAAATTTTTAATCCATTTTGGCTTTGAAGTCCTGAGCAAAAGAGCTACCTTCTCCTTATCCTGCCATATCTATTGGGTTGTGAGTGGTAGGGATGATTTCTCATCGAGTTATTCTTCTATTTAACCCATATACCCAAGTGGCTCAAAGATATATGGTGGCTACAAAATAGAGGGTTAAAAGTGATGAATTAAATGCAAAAAATGCATAAGGATGCATGAAATATAGATGCATGTTAATGTGTACAACAACAAACACAAGCAAGAGCCTTGCACCCTTATCACTTCCCACACATGAGGTTAATATGTTCTTTCCTAAAAAGGTTACTTATGGGACATCGAGGGCCCTAACAGATTTGAATAATAGACAATAGATAATTGAACATTATTTCTCTCATATTTAAAAGAATGCATGCAATATATTTGGCCCATATATGTTGAATATGTTCAATCAAAACAAAATATGGGATCTAGCCTATTTTAGTTAAAAAGGCCTATTAGGTTTGACAACATTTTGGGATGACTAAACCATATTTCACATATATTAGCCCACATAAGACATAATGCAGCATTAACCAGGAAACCTAGGGGAAGTTGCTATTGGTCATTACATGGGCTCATGGTTAGGTCGTGCAAGTTATGATCATCCAAGTATAGTCCCTCTACAATAGGTCTATCTTGTCATAAGCATACAACCAATTGGCTCACCATTTAATATACCTTATAGGTACAAGGCTTAGATTTAATGCCACCTCTAATAATCCCACAAATTGAATGAAAATAGGTTCATACTTTGAAATGACATTAAGGTAAAAAGGGATGCCTAACTTATTCTAAGACTCTAGCATGTAATGCAGTTTCAAAAAAAGATAATATTATAAATTCAAAACACAAAATTCTATATCAATTTGAAGTACTTTTAGAGCATGGTCTTGTGGTGTCCCTAGTGGAGTCACCACTATTCGTATCCCTTCCTTTTCATGGCTGGTCAAACTAAAACCACTAAAGACTGAACCTAAATCTCACCTCTTGAGTCCCAAAAGACGAGAAGGAAATTAGAGGAATCTCAAGTAATTCCTATTTGATTAGCTTAGTAGGCACCACAAGGTAGGAGTTGCTACTCAACTAGAGTTGAAAAATACCTTGTAGGGCTAAAATCGGAGTGGTTTGGAATCCTACTCTTATTTATACCTCAAGTTAATATGGAATTTCATATTAAATTTATAATTTTATCCTTTTTCTCAAGCAAATTTCAAAATTAAAGATAAAGCTTTCAATCACATAGAAGGATAATAAAATAGGCATATTTACAAAAGAAATACATGAAATTAAAGGAAAACATGCATAAAATTGAGTAATTGATTTTCTTTGAGAACTTTGGTTCTCGCATACCAATTTATGAAAACAAATTTTTTTCTTATGACTTTTATTAAAGAAAAATCAAAACCTGTTATATTAGGAAAACACAAATTAATTAGTTATAAAACAACTTGGTTGTCTTTTATAACGTGTAAAAATCATTTTCTATCTATTACAATATTCATGGAAAATACAGGGAAATAATGCAAATAAAAATTACATGGCAATTACCTAAAATACATTCTAATCTAAAAGGAAGTAAAAATTACATGAAAATTACCTAAAATACATTCTATCCGAATAGAAATAAAATTACATTGAAATTGCCTAAAATACAATCTAATTGAATAAAAATAGTACAAAAAGAAGTAAAAGGAAAGAAGAAAATAAAGGTTAGACAAAATTAAATAAATAGAAATAAAATAATAAAATAAAGGGTGAAAAATGATAGAGTCAACTTCACCAAATGTTTGATAAGAGGAAAAAGATAGGTTAAATAAAATCCCAATAGATCTCAAATAACTTGCATCACAACAAAAACATAATGTTAGTATGAAGGGAATAATGGAATTAACAAAAAAGATTAAATAATAAAAAGGAAAAAAATAAATAATTAAATAAACAATGAAGGAAATAAATAAAATAAAAAATAAATAAATGATTAAATAAGGATAAATAATAATAACATGTGAATGATTAAAATAAATGATTAAATAAATAACATGTGAAAAGATGATGAATAATAATTGAATCAAAAATAAAGAAGAAAAAATTAATAAAGGATAAATAAAATAAGGGTAATACATCTAACTGATAGATGAGCACCTAAATAAAATAAGGTTATCACATTTAACTAGTAAATGGGCAACAAAGAAAATAAAATAAAGAGGCACCATGTCTGATTAGCATACGAATGAAAAAGAAAAGAAGAAAAGGAAAATTCATTGACCCACCGCGTATAATTGCCTTCAGGAATGATCTTCAATTAACTCAAGAGAAAAAGGGCAAATACTTTTGGAAAACACTTAAAAATGAAAAAGAAATAGTGTTTGGAAATTTTTTTGCATTTTTTGGTGTGCACTTACCTAGAAACTTTGGACTAACCTAGGGCTTGCCTTTTATCTTCAAGTCAGATGTTAACATCCCTATTTATCAAAATTTTAAGATTATGATCAAGTTAATCATGATCTTAAACTTTTTTATCTTTAAGTCAAACATTATGTAACACCCCCTGTATATTTTGTAAGAAAATAGACAAAGGACGTTACTTCCCAGAGGTCACCCATCCTTAGATTTCCTCGAGCTACTTTCGTTTAACTTCTACTAAGGTTTATCCTATTTAGTGTGAAAATTTTATTTAATAGAACCAATGATCTGTGATACCTTTCCTAGGCATATGGCATTCATATGCCTGGTATTACATCTTGACATCAGGCTAAGCTATTGACTGTAGCTATAAACTCCTTTCTATCCTATTATATGTCAACACATTAACTACCTAAGCATAATATTTCCCAACAACCCATAATAACATACATGAGTGCCTCTATCCACTAGATACATATCAATTTGAGAGGTATCATTTTACCTGGATAGTCTTCAACTACACTGCTAGTCACCTTTACAATGCCAGTCAAATCTCTTACCTATGCATTGAACAACCAATACGTCGAGTATACACTTAGTGGTGAATTTAACCAAACATGCATTATGTCATAAACTCACTCAAGCACACAGCCAAGCATTTAGTAATAGATTTATTAATAACTATGTATGTATCTATATACTTTCCCTATCATCTTTAATCTTTGTTTTCTATGTTACTTTTAGGTACTAACTTTGTGACTAGCTATAATAACACCCATTAAGAAATCCATCTTGGAAATACTCACAATTTCCTTATTTACCTTATTTCATTTTATCAACCATTAGCTCATGTTTATGTCATTCGTTCTATTTCTATTTCCATATTATACTTGAGACTTTATGTTTATGCTTTCATCAAATATTGGTTTGCAACCTATTGTTATCTAGTTTAGATGATTTAATAGCTTATTTCATCATTATTGAGTCAACCACACTTTCTCATCCGTACCATGTTGACACTTAATATATTTAATGTCTTATTTCAGTTATATAGCCTATTCAAGTTATGTGTGAGGGTCTCACCCTTTTATAACCTATCAATCTCTAAATGCTTCCATTACTTGTCTTATTTTACATAAGTCATTTGCATCCTTCAGGATTTACCCTAAAATTATCTATGTTTACTGGGTATCTTCTTATCACTTAGCTTTCATTCCTATTGATTTTATTCACAGGTTATTCTAATTATTATGCTCAAGACACCAGCCCTTGCATTAATGACATTAAATCCATTTAAGTTCCTCAATTGTTTCATTTATAACCTCCAACATTTGGGAAAAACTCCCAACCATTAGATATCAGGAATTATGTTGTGCACTGGCTCCTATTTTGGGCCTCGGTAGCTGCACTTACCTAGTCCAAGAACTGGACAAATATTAGCTAGTATAGTGGCCCACATTTTAGTCCTCAACGTCTATACATGCCCTCTATTCTATAGCAAAGATCAATTCCTTAAAACCTCTTAATACTGGAGTGGCAAATAATAAGGATCAGTTAGAGGACCTCCCAATATCTATAAAGGGAATAGCAAGGGTCAACCCTATAGGACCTCCTAATATCCTAGTGCATCTCATCATACTCAGCTCATCTGGTGGATAGCAACGATTAGCCTCGTGGGACCTCCCAATATCCACAACCATTGAGTGGGTAGCAGGGATTAGTTTATAGACCTCCCAATACTCGAAGTATGTAGGCTCAAGTAAATGCTTAGAGGTTGCACCCACCATACATAGGCTAAAATCTATTCAGACTCAACCTCTAGCAGCTACTAATCCCTAGTTGACCGATCAACCTATCTAGTGTATACTCAACCAGTAGCCAATATCCAGATTATTTTATCCTTACAACCATTGCTCATTAGTTTCATTATTTGGATATCCATAATAGGAACATTATCCTTATTTTATTAATTTGCTAGTTTATAACTTAAACCATTACTTAATGTGGTTCCAGTTTCACTAGTCTCTCATATTCACAACTGATATTTCATTCTCTTTGTTAACATCATTCATTTCTCTTTTATCTCGTTCATGTATTTTGTTCATGTTCCCTTTTTATGGAAAAGTGTACGTATTTTGCCTTTTTGTTATTTTTCCCAGAATGTCATCCTTTTGTCCCATACTATCTCTTTCTTTTACTATAAGATGACGACTTATTTTCCCATGTCCGATGTTTTACCTTTTTACTCTTAGTATCTTAATAGTACTTTATTACTTGTAAAACTCGATGTCAATCTCAATATCTTATCTTGATACTCTTTATACCAATTATGCCATATGAGTACATTTAATGCTTATTAATAACTTTCACCTTTATATCTGAATTCTATATAATTATCATTTGTTTATTCATTCAATTTTTTCTATTTATAAATTATGCATTAACAGTATTTTATCTGGTCATATGATTTTATTCTTTAGCACTTTTGAAA
>CANXYI012304969.1:0-14280 GCA_948208565.1 Hura crepitans | reverse complement strand
ATGCCAAAAATAGCTTTCCATACTAAATACAGGCATTATAAGTTCTTGGTAATGCCTTTTGGGCTTACCAATACCCCAATAGCATTCATAAACTTAATAAATAGAATATTCAAGCCATATTTAGATAGGTTTATAGTAGTGTTCATTGATGACATTTTGGTGTATTCTAAGACTAGAGAAGAACATGAGCACATCTCATATTACTATTACAAACCTTGAGAAAAAAGAAGCTTTACACCAAATTGAGGAAGTCTTAGTTTTAGCTTAATAAAGTAGCATTCTTGGGACATATTGCCTTAACTGATGGAATCAGAGTAGACCTAAGTAAAATCAAGGTTACACTAGAATAGAAGCCTCTAAAGAATGTGATGAAAGTTAAGAGTTTCTTAGGATTAGCCTATTACTATAGGCAATTTGTTAAAGAGCTCTTAATGATTCCTGCTTCCATGAGACACTTATTAAGGAAGGATGTTAAATTTGTGTGGGATCGTAAATATCAAAAAGTTTAGACAAAATGAAAACCATGTTGATAGAAGCTCCTATTCTTACATAACTGAAGTCGGGAAAAGACTTTGTCATTCACAATGTTACTTCTCACAATAAACTCGAGTGTGTATTGATGTAAGATGGCAAGGTCGTGGCTTATGCATCTAGGCAATTAAAACCACGTAAGAGAAACTATCTAAACCATGATCTAGAATTGGCAGCCATTATCTTTATGGTAAGAGATGCTATGTGTACATGGATCATAAAAGTTTGAAATACCTCCTAACCCATAAGGAATTGATAAAGGATTACAATTATTTAATCGATTATCATTTAGGTAAAGTAATTGTAATAACAATTGCACTAAGCCAAAAATTTGTGTATGCCATGAAAGCAATGAATATCAAGTTAGAATACATGGAGAATGAAGCCCTATTAGTAGAATTATAGTAAAGCCTAGCCTGATTAAACAAGTAAAGGATACTCTAAAAGATGATAGTCAACTTATGCATATAAAGGGTTTGATTAAAGAGGGAAAGCCTACTGAACATGAAATTAAGGTAGATGGATGTTTATATTATAATTGATTATATGTGCTAGATGTAGAGGACATTGAGAGACAAATTTTGTAAAAGGCTCATAATTCTCCTTATGCAATGCACCCTAGGAGCATAAAAATACACCTTGACTTGAAACCTTATTATTAGTGGCCTAGAATGAAAAGAGATATAACAACATGCTTTACCCTAGTAAGAATAGATTACTCTCTAAAAAAGCTTGCACAATTATACATTATGAGATTGTGAGGCTATATGGAGTACCAACTTCCATCATATCAAATCGAGACTTAAGGCTTCTATCCAGATTTTGAAAGAAACTATATAATGCTTTGGATACTCAGCTCATATTTAGTATGACATTCCATCTGTAAATAGATGGCCATTTGAGCAAATTATTCAGGTGCTAGAAGACATGCTAAGGAGTTATGCCATTGAGTTTAAAGGCAATTGGGATTGATACTTATCTTTAGATGAATTTGTATATAATAACAGTCACCAAGCGAGTTTAAGAATGGCACCATACAAAGCTTTATATGGGAAAAAGTGTAGAACTCTATTGTGTTGGAGTGAATTGAGTGAGAATAAATTGATGGGACTGGATTTAATTAATGATGTAGAAGAAAAAGTTAAGAACATTAAAGATAAATTGAAAGCAGCAACAGATAGGAAAAAATCATATGTGGTTTTAAAGAGGAAATAGATTAAATATGAGGTAGGAGATAAGGTTTTCCTTAAGGTATCACCATGGAAAAAGATACTTCAGTTTGGTAAAAAGGGCAAGTTAAGTCTAAGATTCATTATTCTATACGAAATAATAGAATATGTTGGACTAATGGCTTAACGATTAACATTGCCTTTTGAATTGCAACAAATTCATGATATCTTTCATGTCTCAATGCTAAAGAAATATAGATATAATCCCTCACATGTGTTATCAACAGAGGAGTTAGAGGTACGGCTAAATCTTTCATATGAGGAAGAACCAGTCTAGATTTTGGCACATGAGGTGAAAAAATTACGTAACAAAACTATGCCATTAGTGAAAATACTGTGGAAACATCACAACTCATAAGAGGCGACTTGGGAAGTGAACAACAAATAAAGGAATAATATCCATATCTATTTGAATAAGTTAATTTTAAGGATAAAATTTCTTTAAGAGGGGAAGAAATATAATGCCCAAAAATTTCTATTTTATGAATATTACTTCCCAAGACGTAAATAATATTTCTCAAGAACCGAATCACACTAAAATAATTGAGAAGAGGTCTTAATCATAAAACAATATTAGGTGAAGGTTGAAATAAAAATAAAGTCATTAAAGTGATTAAAGATGTAGTTAAAAATTTTAAGGTAGTGTCTTATGAATAGTGATCCAATTTAAGCTGAATGATAAAATATTTGGGTTATACTTAAAATGAACTGAAAGTAGCATGACCTGAAGGTCAAAAATTCTAAATATGCCAATGGCACTAAAATTGGAATTTTTCAACATCGATAAGTAATTTACTTAAATTAAATGAAAATGTGATAGATTAATTAAATGAGTTCCTCTTGGTTTTTAGGCATGAGATTTTAAGGGTTGGTAAATTGAGAATTTTCTAAATTTATGGTCTATAAAAAGGAATTTTTAGAGGCTTTAAAGTTTAAAATTGAATTTTTAAAGCACTTCAAGTAAAGGGAATTAATCTTAATAGTTGGATTACCATGCGACAAAATCATGACCGTTGAAGGACTTCATATAAAAGGGGTTTCATGTGAGCTTGTCACATGAGATCAAAGCATTCATCTTCCTCCCTTACACCTAAAAACTAGACGCCACTCTCATTTTCTCTTTCTCAATTTTCTTCAATTTTCCCCCATTTCTCGCAACTGAGCTTCGATTTGCACCCTAAAATTGATCTTCTCACTCCGAGAGCTTCAATTTGGTGTCAAACAAGAATGAAGTGGGTGAATTTAGGGGGAAAAGTATGGTTTCAAGATTTAAGGTTTTTAACCCCTAAATCTAAGTGAGCATAATTTTGAAACCCTAATATTTTTCTAGGTAATTAAGCATGCTTGGTTTAATAGTTCTAGCATTATTTTTGAGTTTTGCATAATATAGAATTTTCTATGAATTTTTCTAATCCAAACCCTAATATGTTTTTAGAGAAATTGGAGGATACTCAAGGGAAAAGAAAAGAAAAGATTTGAGACATCTTTTGAGAAGCTGAAAAATTATTCTGTAAGTGCATTTGCTAAAATAGGTTTACATATCTGTGTTTTCAATTTTTCAAGTATGTGTATATAACCCTAAACTTGCTAGTTTAGGGGTTTGATTAGGCATAAAAATGCAAAGATGTTAAATTAGGGTTTATGTCATGCTAAATAAGTGAAATGAATGAAATTCGAATTAAAAATAAATTAATTGGTGTAATCCTAATTTTGACTGAGTTATGTATGTAAAGGGACATTAATTTATATAACATAATTAATGTTAAAATACGAATAATTAAAGGATATTAAACTCGATGGTAGAGGTACATTATGAATCAGAGTTAGAATTTATATGACATTGTAAGTTAGAATGTTTGAATTGTGTATGTAAATATGATGATGTATGTGACATGTAACGCATATTCCATTGATGATAAAATGAATGATTGAAGTTAGGCTATGAGACATGTTAAATGGGATGAGTACATACCTCTAATGAGAAAAAGGAAATGATATTAATGAGTCAATGTCATGAAAGCGGGTAAGTACCTAATAATCATGTGTGTAAATAACTGAATAATAACCTGTGACAATGTACATAAACTATGTAACTTATGTGGAACTAAAATGAAGATGTCACTGGCCCATATATGTTGGACTACCTAGATAAGATTAGTTGACTAGTTAACTAAGGAATTAACAACTACTAAGATAATTCAGTGTCATTTTCATATAGGTGCAGCTGCTTTAAGGTCTATAAGGTCCATCACATATGTAATTAGTTAGGATGAGTCTAGTCTAGTTATGCAAAATAAATATGATAGGTCTTAATGTAAATGTGGCATATGTGTGTGTAATTAGAAACTTTTGCTACTGCTATGACTGTTAAAGATGAGTTGATTATTATGATTAAGTTGTTGATGATTTTGATAGATTGAGAGGATCAAGAGGATCTTGTATTATGGATTGAGATTGAGATTGAGATTATTTAGAAATGTTGTTTTTAACATGTTTTATTTTGGGCTACATCACCCTACAACCATTATGTTATTGGATTTTTGTGAACAGAAATTAAGTTTAAATATAGACATGTTAGATAATAATATTATCTGCCTAAGTGTATTCTCTGAAATATCCCATAATTATTAGCTTGTAAAAGGGTTTTAAAAAGATAAAGATGAACTCAAATAAGGTAATAAAGTGAGATTAAGTCAGGTTTGGTAGTGTGTCATCTCTTATTCGAGTCTAACTATCAGATCAGTTGAGGGGTGCGACATAGCCTTTAGACAGATGGCTTAGATTTACCACTTAAATCTTCATCCAATGGTCCAATTAACCTTTTTTGCCAAATATTCCTCTTAGGCCTTAAAATATCAACTCTACTCTATAATACCACAAATTTTCATGCAAGAACCAATTTTAACAATCTTAACAAAAAATGATTTCCTTTTTAGTCCAAATATTTTTACTATCTTATTTTATTTATTATCTCTTCTATCCTAGTGTGGGGCATTATAGTTATAAATTATTTCTAATCAATTTATATAATTTCTAAGATGATTTCTACATGAAAAGCACTTCAAAAACATATAATTTGACATGAAATAGCACATAAATTTCAAAAATTTTAGAAAATAAAAAGATGAATCCTAAAACTAAAATTTTTTACCAATTACTATAAAGATCATAGAATTCAATTTATCTGCATCCTAAAAATTGTTGAAGATTGATTTGGCACTTAATTAATCTTCAAAAACCTACTTTTGCTAAAATTTTCGATTTGATCCTTCTCCCCTCTCCTTTTTAAGTATCAAAGGCTGCCTTAAAAACATAATAATCAAATAGAAAAATAAGTAATTCAACATTCGAAATCATTTGGAAGAGGTTCTAATGAAGTGGAGTGGATTTCCTATGTGATTAATAAAGAAAAGTGCACAAGAAAACCTCTGTTGGTTGAAAAGTTTAGCAAATGAAAAAAATGTTGCTTTCCTTCTTTTATTACTCACCCTTTTTAGGCTTATATATACCTTAAATGGGTGGGCAAGATTAACTAATCAAATTCGATCCAACAGCTCATAAGCCTCTAAAGCTCTTTTTTGCCTTTAATCCTCTTTATATAATTTTTATCCCATTTTAATCTAAAATAATTTTTTGTCATTATTAAATTTTATTTCACTATATTTTTATTTTATTTATCATTATAACATATTTTTATTCAAATTTGGGGCATTACATCCGAATTAAGAAAATAATAATGACCTTTATAAAGTAGTATAAAAGGATACTAAGGCCCTTAGAGACTTTGTAGAGAGGTTCAATGACTTTGCATTAAATGTACAACACTTAAATCCATAAATTGCTATTGTCACAATGATAATAATGTCAAAAATACAAAGGTATACAATTCATTAGGAACTAAGTTTCCTGTTAATTTCAGTGAGTTAATGGATAGGGTGAGGCATTTCATAGCCCTAGATGATGCAAGCAAGCTAATGAGAGATGCTCGCCAAAACTTCATATAAAAAAGAAAGACTCAGGAAGAGTTATTAATATGGTTAGTCCCGAAAAAAGAAGTCCCAGCAAAAAAAGTTCTCTTAAGCGAATATATGATGATAAATGAAGAAATAAATAGAGATTTTAGCTTGTCCTATTAAATACCACACCTTTTAAAAGTGTTAATGTCAGTAAAGCAAAATCATGGCACGATTAATTGGCCAAAGAGACTAAGTAGCAAGTCATATGAAAAATGGGATAAGAACAAATTTTGCAATTTTCATAGGGACATTGGCCATGAGATAGACAAATGCTAATGCCTTAAAGAAGTAATAAAGAGGCTAATTCAAAGAGGGTCTCTCAAAAGATTCATAAAAAGGAGTGATGCTTGAGCTAAGTCCCACTTGTAAAGGAAAAGAAAGTCCACATAAGAGATACCATTAAAAAGAAGATAGCAACAAAACTTATAATGACAAATATTCTAACTGACAACAATTAAGGGAGATACATGTGATTTCTAGAGGGATATCTCATAGGGATAAAAATAACGAAAGGAAAAGGTCATGTCATAGTGTACGTTAATGGTAGAGTCAGTGCCTAAATTGATTGTATCGATATTTATTGAAGATGTTAAAGATGTAATGGTGCTCCATAAAGATGCCTTGGTAATACATGCATATATAACAATTTTTTAGTCAAAAGAATCCTTGTAAAAAATAAAAGTGTCATGAACCTTTTGACGTTAAAAGCCTAAAAGAAAATGAATTTACCTCTAAAGGACTAAAGCTCTTTGGATAGCTTTGGTAGGATTAGGCAGGACAATAGTACCAATGCAAGGCTCAATAGAGCTTTACGTGGAACTAAGAGACTAAAAGATCATAAAAGTATGTTAATGAATTTTTATGGTTGTTGATATATTGTTCACCTACAATGCAATATTAGTGTAAGCACTAGCTTTTTAGTCTCACTAATTTTAATATGCCTAATGATGATAACCAGAGAAATAATGATAACTAAAGAAACAACTCAAATAAATTGATTTCTATAATGAAGAACACCTAAAAAGTGGGAATACTCTTTATAGAGTAAAATGGTCATTTTTCCACTAAAGTGAGAAATGAGCCAAAATGAATTTAGAAAAGGTAAGAAACATGCATAAGAGGTAGAAATAACCTTTAGAGGGTAAGATGAGAGAGAAAAATAAGAATTAGAGTCCAATAGGCCTTACCCTATCACAGTTATTGCTTAAACCTAGGAACCTTCACGCGATGGTTCTAACAATCCACATAGTGACCTAGAATATGATTAAAAAAGTCTAAATTTTATTCTAATTAAACTTGTAAAGCTCTAGAACCATATGTTCCTATAAAGATTAGGCCATATAGTTTTTAATTAGCCTAAACATCATTATTAGATTTGGAAAAGTATCTAAATACCTTAGATTAGAGCCTATAAATAGCATTTCCTCTCCATAATTAAAGACACATAATAGTGAAATGGGAGAGATATAATATTCAAGATTGAGTTTCTTAAGAGCTTTCATTAGTTCTTTAGAGAGCTATTATTTTAAAATCATCAATTCAAAATATTGTTGAGAGTTTAAAGAGTTTAAATATATTTTAAGAGTGTTAGTTCCATTGGAAGGTAGAGATCTAAAGAAGTTTCTCATAATAGTGGTGTTGTTTATTCACAATTCGTTGGTTTACTTCAAGTAACAAAGGCTAAAATCTGCATTATTTATCATGAAAATCATGTTTTCATTAGTCCAATATGATGGTTTGCATTTAAAATCATGTTTTCTCACAAAAATATGATTAAACATTTTAATCATTCAAAAGTCAGTATCATGAATATGATTTCAAATATTCTTCACATGATTTCATATAACTATAATTGTTAGATTTATATTCTTTTGGTTGTTATCATATTTATATGGTGCAATTGTATAAGGATTATGATGCATATTGAATTAGTTATATGGATGAAAATTTGATATTATGAATTATTACGAATTTGTCATATAATTTTATTGTAAATACATTATTTTTATACATAATGTGAATCTTATATCTTAAGAATATTGTATTGCATTAGAAAATCATAGTTTTATTGAGTACTACAAAGAATGTATGTAGATTACTGGTAGTATGATTAATAAGTGCAACCATGAACCTAGTTCTTTGAAGTTCAATGACTTAGTCCCTCTCTTGGTTTAAAATAATTATGCCAATCTCATTGACTTTTGGTCTGTATCAAGTGCTGATTACTGACTCTCATCGTGAGTTATTCCACTCACAGTGGTAAATACACTAGGGAAAAGTAATATCACACTTCTCAAACTATGGTTGGCACCAAAAACTCATACATTAGTCCATGTGTTGGAACCTATTACACTTTAAAACCATGTAACTCTAGCTTGAGGATGCCATGAAATATAGCTCATAAGGCTTAGCGCATAATGGCTAAGGGCCTCCCTTATCAAGTCTAACCTAAACCCATATAGGATAAACCTTAGATCTTCTCTTTAGGCACCCTTGTTGTGATTAATTTGAACTTGGTTAGTTAATTTCAATTTGAAGTCTGTCTATAACCCCTTTTAGACTTTTGAAAGAAGTTAAAGATTCCCTTTTTATATAGAGGAAATATTATAACCTATTTCAAGTGGAGTTCACTAATGAGAGTTTAAGTTCAATATGTAGTTTAATATAAGTAGAATTCATATATCCTAGTTAATGAATGAATTAAAGGCTAACTTAGGATAAAATTCTTTTTAACACCTTGAGAGAAAGTAATAAGGTTGGAAAGAATGCTTATTGCTACATATAGTCAAAAAAAATAATATGCCTTTTCTTGTTCTAATTTTTATCAATCTCATTGCATTACATATTTTATCACTGTGTTCATATTACCCTATATGGTGTTACAAAACAAAAACCCATTTTTTCACTCAAATTTGGAGGATTTAGCATATCCATCACTTACAAGCTTCATATTTTCATATATATTAAATAGTGAACTAAACGGTCACTTTAGCCTTGATTGGGAAAACCCATTAGGAAGGACCCCTGCTTGTAAAAGCCTTTAAGCTTTTTTGGCTAAACCAAAAGTCTATATAGTGATCTTAGCAAATTTTCCTAAGGCATGTGACCCTAAGAGTATGTATTTTCATTATGAATGTGATAAGGGCCTATTGCATTGAGCCTTCTTTAACTTGTTTAAGATGAGGCAAAGCCTATTTGGCCTTTTTATCTAGGATGGGCTTAGCTTAATTTCATTTCAAATAACACCTAAACACTATCTAATATTCTAAGCTATTATTTCTACATGCGCTTTAAATATAAAAGATCTTTTGGACTAAAATAGTTTAGCCTAAGTTCGAGCTTCCCCGCTAATGTTTAAGTAAGCCCACTTAGGAAAGAATGACTAAACCACATATGCGAGAGTAATAAGGTTAGAAGGCATATTACTTGTCTTTGTATACATACCTATGTAGTAATTGTATACACATGCATTATAAGCTCACAACTTGTAGTCACATATCTTGCTTATCCATACATATCTACATTGTGCATTAGCATTTGTACTTTAAGTCATACATCTTCATGTATATATATATTTTGTAAACATTATAGCTAAAATCTTGTAAAAGACCATCATTTTTTTTATTCATGCATGTATATGTCTTTATATCTATTCACCATATTAGATTCTTATGCTTTCACTTATGTATCGCATACACCATTAGAGTCATTTTACGTTCAGTATCATCTCAACTAGACATAGGACCACTCTAAGTTGGCACACACCATGCATTATGCATACATATGCATTGTTAATATACACCATATATCATCATCTTTCCTAACATCCATACATTGGCATGCATCATACGTCATTACTTAAATCGTTCTAGAATAAGTATTTTATGAATCTATGTATTAATATAAGTCGTAATTCTTATTCATCATATGTCATATAGACTCTTGTAGTGTTATCTACAAACTCCTATAATGTCATCCATACATTAATTAGGCATACATGATATGCATTAACATGCATATTGTATCATGATAGCCTCATATGTTATCACGTATGCACATCTTACTTGCATGCTTACATAAGATAAAACATTAGAGATAGTTTACATCTCACATCACCTTACCTAAATTTGAGGACATTATACACCTAGGTATTGAGCTTCATATTAAACTCTGGTATATTCATGCATTCACCACATACACATATCAAACACCAATTGAACTATTTTATGCCCTTTATCCTCTCACTTAGGCATATGCATGTAATATATCCATACATAGTAACACACATTATCTATATATCATACATTTCGTAGGAATTGTTATTATGCAATATAAACACTTTGTGGTAAATAGCTGGCTGAAGAACTATCATTGGTAGA
Organism: Hura crepitans; assembly: GCA_948208565.1. Lineage (NCBI taxonomy): Eukaryota > Viridiplantae > Streptophyta > Magnoliopsida > Malpighiales > Euphorbiaceae > Hura > Hura crepitans. The sequence goes on along the minus strand of CANXYI012304969.1, from coordinate 4,125 downwards.
ATTTGACAAAAAGCTCATCATAAAAAATTGTTTGAAGTTCTTTAACCCTATGGTTGATGATTAAGTTACTCCCATATCTCAAAAGGAGTTAAGTAATGCTTTAGATCATTTTAGACAAGGAATGTTAGCCATCATTTTAGCCACTCTAGCTAAAATTACACTTGAATCAAAATAAAAGATAAAGTCTTACAAGACGATCCCTCATATGTAGAGAATTCCATGAGACTCTTATAGTTTCCAACCAAGAAGTATTACAAGCTATAATAAATGCAATACTTGATGCTCATTACCTCAAGAGGCAGGAGATGAAGAGGGAATATTTAAGCAAGAAAAGGACCCATCTTACCCTCTTCAAGCCTAGCTCTTCCAGTGCTCTTGTAGTAAGAAAGGGACAATGCCTTTACCCAGTGAAGCCCTTGTGATGGCATTTTAGGAACTTAGTGTTAGAAGGAAAGTTGCAACTACTCTTATTTTAGTCGGCTAAAAGCCCAAACAAGCCTAGGCACCACTTTAATCTTTTTTATAAGTACCACTGACACATCAAGTATCACACAAATGAATGTTGAACCTTTTATGCTGCCATATAAAAACTTGTCAAGGAAGAATAAGCATCACCCCTATGTTGTTTAACCACTAGAAAAATTAAACATTATGTTTTTTGATATTTTGTAGCTTAAAACTCTCCTTTAAAGTGCTTTCATTTTGTTTAGGCATTAATTCAATTATGACTAATTTGTTTAATCTTGGCATATTTAGCTTTTTGGGGTTATATTAAACATAATTCCTAAAAGAAAGAGAAAAAAGTAGCTAATCCATATACATCATGACGAGTAATTCATGATTCTCTTAGAAATGGCTTACAATCTTTATGCTTAATTTTAAGACACAAGACTTGATATTTCTTTATAGTGCATTAGAAGTATCCTTGAGGTAAGGAGAGAATAAGAAAAAAAAAAGAAAAGGAAAGAAAAAAATAATAAAACAAAAAAGAGAGGAAAGGGTTTGAGCGCAATTAAGGAAAGTCAATCAAATTACATCAGAATTAGTTGCTCATTTTTCTTAAAAGCTAAAAATCCAAGAAATTCTATTCATTTCAAAAATCTCTATCCAATCTCTTTCTCAGCCATTATAAGAGATATGTATACATTTTTCTTTGAGCTTAAAGCCTTTGAAAGTCATTATAAGCAATGAATGTTTTAAGTCTTTTCTCAAATTCTCATTCATTCAAAAATTATAATATCATCAATGGGCTCTTAAAATTTAGCTTATTAAAAGCCCTTCAACCATTCTTTAAAAAGTTCAAAGGGAAAAATTCAAAACTTTAAAGCCTCAAGCATTGCCTCTTACATTATGGTTGCCCTCACTCATAAGATTATACATTTTCTTAACATGTGATAAATTCCATTAAACTGATAAATTAAAAGTATAAGCGTAGGAAAAAATTAGGAAATTTGAGAGAATAGTTAGCTAAAAATTATATGAATTAGCTAATAGTCGAAGATATATTAATGCATTACTAAAAATAAATAAAAGGAATGACATTCCATCAAGCTTTAAGATATTGACGGTATGAAATTGAGGCTAACGTCTAAAAAGCTACTTATCAAGGAAGAAAACTCCATAAAAGCTTCATTAGTCTAGGATTTGGTCCGAGTCATGGTAAGATAATTTAAGATCAAGCTTCAATGCAAGCCAATAAAAAGAAAGCGATAGGAAAAATATGGATAAGTTAAATAATTAAAATAACATTGTGATCCTTTCTAGGTCAAAAACCTCTTAAATGATTTAGGCAAAAATTAAAGGAATAGAGAGGAAATATTCAATCATGTAGTTGGTTGATAACAGAATTTAGTGCTAAAGTGATTAAATGCCAAAATTAAATGAACTTAGTTTAATTGTGTTAAATGTCTCTACATGCATAGAATGTCTCTACAGTAATTACATCATTTTTTAATTACTTTCCTTAAGCTTTATGATAAATCTTAGAAGAGAAAAGTTATCTCTTTCAATACCCTAGTATCAGAAAGAAAATGATACAGTTAGATCAAACTTAAACATTACAATAACATAGGCACTGCAAGCTAGCTTCTTTCTTTGTCCTGATTAAAAAAAAAAAACTTGACAAGCCAGAAGGAAGTGAGGTCATCATTGACCTAAACTAGTCTATTTGACATAAAACTCTAAACCATACCAAAGTCATATAAAAATCATTCATATTACTTTAATATAGTGCCTCTTTATTCAAAAAGCCCTTATGAATTATCTACTAATAAAGCCAATGATTGTTTCCAATGCATGCATATATCTAGAAAGAATTAAGTATAAACATGCTCATCAACACATTCACCATTTGTTCACATTCATCTTGCACTAGATACTCACATTCAATGCAGTAGTTATAGGAATCGTATGACCCATAAAATGTGTTCATTTGTTTGTATGCCAATAATATGTACACATATATGCATGAAAACACATGCGCGTGTATATAAATACATGTATATATGCATAAACACACATAGATACATGTATAAATCCACATGCATCACATATACACCATATATAAATATATATAAACATACATATATGACCATGCATCAGCATCCGTAAACACATACACATATATGCATTCATTCAAGGAATGTAAATTGCATAAATAAAGGATCTATGGTCACACATTATAAGATGCATAAGTATCAATAATGCATAGATGCCACATATACATATGTATAAACATGCATATACACATAAGCATCAAAATAACATGCATACACATCAATATAGCATATATGCAAAGACATACATACATGCTCATGCCCTAGCAATCATACTCATATGTGTACATGTATTTGTCATACATTCTGTAAACAAGCACACATATACAACATACACATATACATTTACACAAACTCATATATGCATACATACATACATGTGTATAATAAGATGTATATGCATGATTGTTACACATGCTTTTCATACACTATATCATATATTGTCCATGCAAATTAACTATATGCATAGTAAGATGCATGGTTTAATCATACTAAAGGCAACATTCTAATCAGTGATCAACACACTAAAGGCAAAGTTATGTATTACAAATTTATAGTGACTCAAGGGCACTAACTTTGCATGCTTGCATATGTAGAAAGACACATATGCCTAACCTAAAATCCAGTTTATGATGCTAAGACATAAGTGTTCAACCTAAAATTTAGATGAGGATGCTCAATCCCAAATCCAGCATGAGGCTGCTCAATCAAAAGTCAACACAATGGTGCTCAACTTGGAATCCAATATAAGATGCTCAACCTAGAATCCAACATAAGGTACTCAACTTGAAACTAGTTAAAAATGGTCAATCCAATACGAAGGTAATATGAGGATGCTCAACTTGAAATTCAATATAAGGATGCATAATATGAGGATGCTTAACCCAAAGTTTGATTAAAAATGCCTAACTTAACATTGGTGCTATATCTAAAATTTAGTACAAAGGTGCTCAACCCAAAATTCAGCACAAAAGTGCCAAACCTAAAAGATCCTGACTCGAGGTGCTTAACCCACATCAACATATGAAAGTTCAGTCATTATTTGTAACACTCGTGTCCTGAGGCTCAGTGAATAGTGCCATTAGGTTTAGTAAGTGTGCCTAAGGTATTGGGTCACTTACATGTAAATTAAGGTAGTGACACTAGTCATAAAACTTTAAGGGGGCCCTAATTTGATAAAAAGGCAAAATTTAAAAATTTAGCAGAACTAATAATTTATTTCGGACTGTAAGCAACCCCTTTGGGTAATAAAAATTTTTTGAGCTAGGAATGACTCGGGATGTGTCCGAACAAACCCAAAAATTTCGAACCCTAAAGCTCAAAAATAACACTGAGTTTATTGGTGAAAGAATTTTTAAATTCTGAGGTCATTTACAAATTCTCGTAATTTTTTAGGTTGGCACACAAATCAAAGCAATCTAAAAACTACCCTATCGATGGAATTTGGTCACAAAAATTTTATGTAGAGGGATTAAAATGTGAATTTTAAAATAAACGGTGTAATTTTTTGAGGTTCGTGTGAATTTTGGTGAATTTCTGAAGTTTTTCAAAAAATTGAGCCGTTTGGGGA
>CANXYI012304960.1:0-15002 GCA_948208565.1 Hura crepitans | reverse complement strand
TATATATATATATATATATATATATATATTTGTATATATATATATATATATATAATATGCCACTTCACAGGGAACTGACCACTCCACGTGTCTGGCTGCCAGTAATCTAGACCTTGTCAAAATCAACAGGTCCAGCCATTTCTGCCGCTCCACAGAACTGAGCACTAGCATTCACCTGAATGTAGGAATGATAAATGATGTATGCTAAAGTTTATAAATGCATAAAACTGGCAACAAGGATTATTATTCCAGAAGCCAGAACTACACAGAGAGAGAGGGAGAACCAGCAAGGACTCTAGTTTCCTTCAAATTTCAGGTCCCTAGAAATGTCAATTCAATTATAGATGTAGTAATAAATTATTGTGCCACTATTGACATCAAAGACGGTATCAATAGAGACGCAGGATAAATTATCCAAGAGCTTTCACTCATCATAACGATCTCTCCTTCAAACTATCTTCCAATTCATTATTCTTCGAACAAGTGCGGATCGGATATTTACCGAAAATAAAAGAAATACAGGGCAGAAATCCTGCTTCCCATTGGCTTCACGATAGGCTGCATCCAATTTCCCATTACCATTTGGTGTGCTGGCCCCTACACCACATTTGATGCTCTTATGAACATTATCTTCAGTATATGATTTGACAATAAAGAAATTAGCATTCTTATACTCAGTGACAAAATCTGATAGGTTGTATGGCTGGACATTGGCAATAGATTTACTGCATTTATTGATATCGACAGAAAAAGCATGTTCAGCTGAATTTTGACTCTTTAGCTTTGAGACTCTTGGTCCTCGATTTTGCTCACTTAGGACATCAAGGCTGCCTTTACAGCCACATCAAGAGATACTTGCCTTCCCCTGCCTTCTGCTGTTATCAAGAGAAAGCCAGCCCCTACTGTTTGTTCCAAAACTAGAAATGGATGTACTGCCAAATCCAGATCCTTGATTAAAACTGCTGTGCATATAGCCTCTAGAAGAGGAGTTTGAACCAGATCGAATGCCATAAAATGATCTTTGTTGTTGAGATCCCTGCAAAATAAATAAATTTTCAGCAATACCACTGTGTTTTCTGGTTGATGATGCCAGTGCTTATCACTTCCCATTGTCAGTCATATCAATAACAGGCATTCAAACAAGATATAAAACCAAAATTGCATTCAACACTAAAAATTAGCCGATACATTATAACAATCTGACCTATGTTATTATATTGATCAAGATTTATGGACTAATAATCATCAAACTTGATATTAATTGAAGTAAATAAATCTTAAATTTCCATAGTGCAAATATGGCCAAATTATTAAACATGATCTGGCTCATATTTAATTATACTTTATTGTAGCTTCCATCACAACAAGCAGGCGTTAGTACAATGCTAGACTGAAATTCCAAGGAGTCAGGATAGCTCATCCGATTGCCATGAAATGATGCTAAATGAATATTTTTCTCTTTAAGTCGTGATGGCTTGAAACATAATCACTGGTATGATAAAAAAAAAATAATGGCTTTTAACGAATGGTACGTAGGCATATAGGCAAATGCATATTCACAGCTCCCTAGAACAGTTCAATTGTCCATATACACTGCATTCTCGTGGTACCACTTGTACAATGCAGGAAAGCTGTTAAGAGAATGATCTTGCTCTTCTATACATTCAGATGAAAAAACAAATAAATCTTAATGAATTATTTGCACAAATTTGATCCACTAAAAGCATGCACGCATGCATGTATGATTGCTTTTCCAGCTTGCCCAGTTTTCAAATAATCATTCCACAGAAGAAAAAGATGCATCTTAGGATTTGTCAAATAGGAAAAACTAAGGAAGCATTAGAGCTCCAGAAAACATTCATGAAGAAAGAATACAGATGCAAAAACAGACCATTCCAAAATTCTGGAAATACGACCCAAAAGTGCTAATAGATTGTGGAGATACTGTGGATGATAAGGGAGTCGCAGGCCTGTCTATCAGAGGGCTTTATCCAATCTGCCCGACGTCCACCCGACCTCAATCCATCAAAACCTTGCTGCAAATCATGAAACCCACGTGTACCAAGATTCGCAGGAAAGCTGCCTCTACCAATGGATCCCATGAGAGGAGGATAACTAGACCTTAGGCCAAAAAGCATGTTATCAACTTGTTGGTCAATACTTGCTAAGGTGCTCAGCTCTTGTTGTGAAACTGGTGTTGGTGATGTAATATATGGCATACTAGGATGACCTAACTGCTGATAATAAGGCGGACCAGAAAACGGAAATTGCTGGGGTGAGTATAACTGAGCATCTCCACCTACTGAGGACAGGGGTGCCGTAACAGGAGAATATGGTCCATGTGGCATTGGTGGACCATATCCATAACCAGCATGGAATACAATAGAACCATTGTCGTTGTACACACCCTAGATTAAAACAAAATTAGCAAAACTTTGCAGGTGCAATCTATACAAGAAAATGTAACAGGATGCAAGGGGGAGTAGGCAATTACAGGTGCTCCAATTCCAATCCTTCAGCGTTCAAATATGAAGGATATTCATCCCATTCTCTGATGCCATTCTCATAACTGATAACATAAATAAGAAACAATTACAGTTATTAATTTATATGACACTAACACCAGCATACCATTGCCCAAGCTCAGTACAATTGAGGATCAATGCTCAGTCAAACAATGTTTATTGACATGAATGGCTTCTTGAATTCAAGGCTTACAAAATAGACCAGTTTTAAAAGTAACCTCTATAGTAGAAGGCCTGTCCCTGAGGGGCACAAGCATTAGGAGGGCAGATGGCCCAATCTCCTGGTGAACCAAAAGACCGAAATTGATTGATAGTATCCCTCTGATGATCTATTGTAGCAGCATCCTGAGAGGAATTGGGAGAGACTGAAATCTCATTTTTTGCAAAACGAGGCTGAAAATAAGTGAGCAAAATAGAGTTAATAAATATATTTTCTTTTAACCGATTCACATGAAAGTAAACAATAACTAATTGCGATTGAAATGTATATATAACTACCTGCTCCTTCATGATATCTGATTCCACGGGTTTTTCTTCTCCATTCATAATTAGGATCCCCAGAGACTTTGTGCAGTCTTAGAAATGCAGGCAGTAGAAATTATTGACCAACCAAAGCTAAACTGTGTATAGCAAAACTTGAAGTTATGTGCGCACAAACCCACACGTGCAGACCTATGCACACATGATACATAGAAGAATATGAATATCAAATGTTCTTCGCAGTATGCTGTGTACAACAAAAAGTTAGAACAATCACATGGAACTCTTGACATATGATATAAAATAGAGACCATCATTAGCAAACAAAATTTATATATTAAACATACTTTCAAACAAAAATCCCGAGTATATTTTATTGAATTGTAGAAATTGCAGACTCGATACTCCAGTCAGCAACCATATATATCAATTATTATGCATTGTAATCATAGGGCCAAAAAGTAATTTTGAATTTTTTTTCTTTTTTTTTTTTGTTGTCTTCAGTATTTTGATCCTTCCTTTTTTGTTCTGTGAAAAAGAGAAGATAATGAGCCTAAATTCAATTTTCAAATGCATTGGTGTTAACTTATCAGCAAAAGAGCATTTTTCATTGTGCCAATGCTATTGGATGAAATCCTCATACTTGGGGTAGAATGTCAGTAAAACAAGCCACTTTTAAGTTAACAAAAGAACCTGCTGTAAGAATAGAGCAAATTCAACGCAATATTCTAATAAATCCAAAGTGATTTGATTTTAATAGTCAAATGCAAGAAACTACATTGTTTTGTTGAATTCTTTTATACTTGTCTTCATAGCACCTTCATTTTCAATTAGAACAAAAAACGTCATGGGAAGAAAAAATAAAAAATAAAAAAACTCCTCCCATTTAAAACAGCAATAGCTCGAAAGCAACATAAATTTTTCAGGAAACATGTATTTGAATGTCATGCAGTCCCCAGCAATCCCTACATCCATAGCATTAGCACATAATATTATGCTATTTTAACAAGAGTGTCGGGTACCAAAATTATCATATAGCATAGGTAGCCATTGACCATCTAGCACAATTGCTGTTGCCCAGAAGTGTTTGAGCAGAGGACAGCAGTAGTTCACTGTAGAAGAATCTAATTCAATATTATTTTCTTTCTCCTCTCAATTGCTGGGATCAGTTCATGATAGCGCTGAATCTGCAAAATAAATATCATATTGAAGGTGGAGTTTAGATAACAGCCGACAGGACGTTGCTGAGTTGCAATTGCCCTTCTCTGAATTCAAGGAAAAAGCACGTCTCAGATCTCAGCATAAAACATCTATCACCCAGATCAAAGTCTATTGCCATGTCTAAAGTCTACCTCATGTAGTAACCTAATTAAGTTAGAATCCTCCAATACATAAAACCCAAGAATAATTGGTACCTATTTTCATATGAAACCACCGAATGCAGAAGAAATGAAGAACAATTTTCCTAGCAATTGAGCTTCACACCTTCGTAATAAATGTGAATAAAAGGAAAACAGAAGTTGATCTTTAGAATTGCATATAGAATTATGTGTTTAATTATATATATATGGGCAGCAGAGCAAGTTGAAATACCAGTGACACGATCTGTAGTTTGTACTTGGGTTGCCGCCATGAATCAAAGGAAGATCTCTTCAAAAGTGTCACCAGAATGTAAGATTTATGAAAATCTATTTCCCTACACAGAGATAAGATACAAATATTAATATATGTGTATTTATATGAAAATAGAGTTGAGTTTCCTGCTTTTTCTTGGTTCAGTTTGATTTTTAATTATGACAATTAATTGAAAAGAAGGTAATTTTTATATAATGCCAAAAAATAAAAAAAAAGTATTGTATCATATTTATTATAATAATTATAATTCAACTGTATGTATTTAATTAATTGAAAATCGATTTATATTAGTGGAAGGCACTGAAAAACTCACATGGGGGTAACGGGACGGCCAGAGAAAAATAGCCGAAGCAGAAATTCGTTTCATCCCCTTTCCATGAAATTGATTAATCAGAAAAGGAAAATGAAAATCCAAGTGTTTGCAAATACAAGTTATAACCAAGTGAATGCACTTTCCTTCCTGCTAGTTTTGTTTGTGGATACTGGATAAAATGATTGCATGTAAGCAGATTCCTTCCAAGGACACGAATGCATTTAATATTTTGATATGCTTTTAACTGGTCGGTATGCCTAATGCTTGCTGATGACGATCTAAGATATACAGAATTGCAAAGCTAAATGAATATGCAGATCACCTATGGCAAAATAGATCAAGGGAAAATATATAAAAATATATCTGAAATGCTTTTTTTTTTTTTACGTGTCAAATAACCATTTTGCTAAATTCAGGGGTATAATTAATTACTTTTATGAGTTTTAAATATGAAAAATAATTTTTTAAAAAAATTATAATTAAATAATTTATCAAATTTACAAATATTTTTTATGTATTTCCTCCTAAATCAAACTCTTTGGCCATTGAAAGCTTATCAACTAATTCCAAAGGAGCACATACTTGATGAAAGAACTAGACCCCATGCTAAGATTTTTCCACCTCATCTATTACCTTAAAAACATTCCTCACCCCTGGATTGATAGTATTTATTAGCCTAAATACTATCTTAACGTGATATGTCAAATATTTGATCTGAGAATTTATTATATCCATTTTCAATAATTTAATTCTTAAGGTTAATGAATTACTCAAACACCTATCACCTAAAGTCATTAAAAAATTCGGATAAATCTAAAACTAGACCGGATTAATTGCAAGGTTTATTTATATATTCGATATTAGCTGATCTTTAAACTCTCTCCAGTATTTATATAAGATTGCTGCTATCGCAGGACTATTTGCAGGTAAATTGAATAACGGGATCAATCATACTTGCACAAGTCCTATGTGAATATATTTATATTTACATTTGACTCTATTAACCATTTCTCTTATTTTGGCTAGATTAATTAACGATACATCCATCGTTTCTAATTCTATACTAAAAACTTGAGTTGTTGACTCCCCCTAGATCCCTCTGGAGACAACTACAATTGATTTGAAGCTGAATTTGGACTTGCTATAAATATTGGTGATATCTATTTTAGGCAGCATCCATTCTAGGCAACTCCTAAAGAGATTTTCACACTGAAAGGATTTTTCTCGTACTAGAGTATTATCCAAAGGGACGAACTTTTTTTACAAGGCAGTTTCAACTTAATTCATCATGTATGTGAGCTGTTTATAAAGATTCATCTAAGTTAGTCTCATATTCAAATACTATATAAATTAAAGCTATCTCAGACTCCATATCATATAAATGTTCCTCATCTATAGGCTAATATACTATACTTCCATTTTCAAAAGAAAACTTATCTCAAGTTTTCTTTAGCTTATTCTTGTGAGTAGACTTGTGCAATTGGTCGGTTAAGTTCAGAACTAAACCGAAAATCGAATTTCTAAAATTTTTAGAATTGAACCAAAATTTTATGAGAATTGAATCGAAAAAACCTATTTTTTATAAAACCGAATTAATCGAAATTTTATATATATTTTTATTTTTTTCATAAATAAAACCTAAAAAATGACACTGTTTTATATCAAAACGATGTCGTTTTATAAGTTCGGTCGATTCGGTTCTTTCGGATTTTACCCTTCAAGAACTGAAATCGATTGAACTGAAGTTACTGTATAAAACAGAATAAAAAAAATTGAAAATCGAAAAAACCGAACCAAATGGACCGAAATGTCAAAATTTCTGTTCGGTTTTGCACAGGGCTACTTGTGAGGATAAGAATCAGCCTTATAACATTTTGAGCCACAAATCTAACAGCATAAAGCAATTGCTTAAAAGTTTTCCTTTAGGGCATTTAGGTTCTTTCCCATATTTTTGCTTGAAAACTTCTATTCTTATCTTTTCCTTAAAGTTGGTATTTCTCCTAATAAACCTAAAAAGTTTACTCGAACTTTTCCTCTCATCTGTTTTTTCCTTGATATTTTTCTTTTTTCATACCCTTTATTTTTTTTTTTTAACAGAATATCTTGTTCTCAATTAATTGTCATGTCCAAACGGATAACTATACTTTTTTAAGATATATTCAATTTGAAAATAACAACTCTTATTTAAATGAGGAAAATGTTTTGCATCTTATTTTACTTGGAGCTTTGTACACACCTCTGTCATGGCATACTTCACCGCTAATATCTTTCCTCCTAGACTATCTATTACTTTATCTTCATTTAGGAGTAATTAATAGGTTGTTTTGGCTACTTCAAGCCATGATTCTGGAAACTTACCAAAAAATATTTTTGACATATAATTTTGAGTTACAAAATCGAGATTGTAATAATATTTTTGGAACTCATTTATGCGAACTCATTTGCATAATTCTCAAAATAACATGTCATAGATTTGTAATTTCATTAGAGCCACTAGAGATTGTGCTTTCTCTAGGAATTCTATTGACAATGAGAATCCACAAAATTCTATTTTCAAAGCGTATGCTACTATAACAATCACAATATCTATTAGCAATTCTTTTATATATTTTCATATGCTATTTTGCTATTTTCTATTAACATGGTCCAATATTTCTATGCATCTCCTACCATGGTAGCTTTGTAAAGTTCGTAGACTTGCTTTAGTGTAAAACTTCCTGATTAATAGCCCATTCATCTATTCTTTTAGACACCTTTTTTCACAATCTAGATTGAAAAAAACTATAGGATTTTATTACTGTACTCAATGAATTTTTTTTTATATATGAATTCTTCTTTCATCCTATGAGGATAATTGGGTTTGTACAAAACCCTTTTTGTAACTAAAAGCTCATTAAATATTCTATCATTTATGTAGCTTCAAGTGAACTTTCAATAGTCTTTTATGGCATGGTAATATTCAAAAAGTCTACTTACTTTATCTTATAATTTTTTTATTAAAGACAATCCCGATTGATTATTAAAGTAAACGCTTTGCTTGTCCTCTCGTTTTTATGGGTACTTTTCAAGAATCGCCAAATTTTTCGAAGACTTTTTGTCCTTTCAAACGATTAAGTTTAATAATCTTCACTTAATTTTGAGTCAGCCTGAAATTTAAGGACTAAATAGATATGCAAAACAAATTTCAAAGACCATGCATGTAATTTTAGCACTTTTATCAACAGTAGCCGGAGCTAAGAATTTTTTGAATACTATTCTTAAAGATAGGAGTGTTCATGGTTAACCAGTGAACTGATTCGAAATCGAATCGAATTTTAAGTTAACCGAACCGATATTTGTAGTATACGATTTTTATTTTTAGAAATCAACGGTTAACTGGTTTATATATATTTTATTTTTTATTTTTTTATTTTTTCATACCTAAAAAATATTTTATTTTATAAATATTATGATGCATTAGTCTTTAAAATTTTATAATGTATATTTTTAGTAAAATAAATAATGAATTATCTCTTAAATCAATTATATATACTTTAATGGGTGTATAATAGACATATTGTTATTAATTTTATGTTGAATGTATCTAATGCATGCAATTAATTGAATCAACTTTATTTTTCTTTTCATTTTTTTTTTATTTTGAGTATTGTATTTGATTTATAATTTTATTTTTAAATACTTTTAATCATTTGAAAATGATTTTATAATTTGTATAATTTTATTATATTTATATGTTGAAAATTTTAACAATTTTAATGGTTAACCGAAAAATCGATTCGAAAAAAATGGTTAAAAATTTAAATCGATTTAGTGGTTAACCGAATTTAATGGGCTGGATAATAAAATTATTCATAGAAAAGATGAGGAAATTTTAAAATATAAATTAAAATTAGGGACTACTTAAATATATGTTAAAAGTTCGATAGTTATGGATGAAAATTACTCCACATTTCTCAATTTTAATAGACTTAGCAAGTATGATTTGAACAATTTTTGCCCTCAATTTAATTTTTTTTACTGTCAATAATTTAATTATTAAATATTTTATTTTGATTAATTATAAAATTATTTTATTTTTATAATAATATGTCCAATTTTAATTAGATCTCAACCAATTTAACTTTTTTAATTAAAAACTGATTTTTTTAAAAGGTGTCTAAAACCTATTTCACCTCAATATATATATATATATAATTTTAATGGGCATTTTATTTATATATATACAAATACTTAAATATTAATATATTAATGCATAACAATAAATATTAACATACGGTAAACAATAAAATGGATATATGTTTAATAAAAGAAGGTATAAAAAATACTTATTAATCATTTTGTTAGTTAACTGTTTTTTTTTAATCACTAAATTACCACCCGCTTCTTATAAAATGTTAATATTTACCATCCGTTGCCACCGATTATTCATCTTGCCACTCAACCAGAGAAAGAACGGCAAAGCAGATACATGAAACGTGTATTTGCTCGCATTCCATCAGCATTTACAATTGGTTCCATGGCACAATCAAGAGAATTTCTTTAGTCACGTGAATCGTTAATTTCACTTCTGAACCAAGGGCTGAATTTACCTGACGGCTGACACATGATTATCAACGATTTTAGTTTCCTGAATCCTTGCATTGAAGCAGTCTCTGAAGCATCACTGTAATCTTCAATAATTTTATTTTTTAATCTTTTTCCTTTCCTCCATTTGTAGAGGAAAAATAACAGATGGAGAAGCCCCCAGATAAGGCCATGACTGTCTGCTGAATATATAAAATCAAACAACAACAGAAGGCTGTAATACACTATTCAGAACTTAATAATGGCTATATTCAAAGAGGAAAAAAAAAAATTATACAAGGAGCATATTTGTACGTTTCTGCACAAGAGGGCAACCTTTTTTGGTAAAAAACCTGCCTCACAAATCATGCTGACTTGTTATTTTTGTCCTACTTCATGGCTCTGGCTGCGTCGTGGCCTTTAGTTTTTCATGTTTTGTACTGGATATACTTTCCGTCAATTCCTGGCCCTTTGTTTCAAAAGGGAACAGTGAGACACATATCCCTGATACAAAGACTATACCCATGAAAAGAAGAACCGCCGCAGTTTGATGACATCCTTCCACCAAACTTACTGCCACAAGAGGGCAGACCATTCCACCGATTCTTCCCATTGAGCTTGCAACTCCAACACCTGTTGTCCGCACTGAAGTTGGGTATATCTACATCATAAATAAAAACAATGAAGGTTATAAACTGGCCCTATCTGAGAAACTGCAAATTTGGGCGGGCTTAGCCCAGACTTCAGTTATTTTTAGCTTGAACTAGTTAGCCTTAAATGAATAACAGTTCAAGTCTCCTGCAGGAAAAGTACTCCGCATAACTAGTACAATATCGACGGAACTGATCATAAAACTTAAAAAGCAATATAAATAAATAAAACAAAATAAACTAAATCTTTCCATGGATGTATACGCTCGGCGATGATAATTCCTAACTTAAGACAAATTCTGAGATAATATACTGGCCTTAAATCATAGAGAAAATAGCTATAAGATATGCACAAGCAAACATCATAAGATATGCACAAGCAAACAGGGAGCGTGCCCTCATTGTCTAGCTTCAAGAACAGAATACCAAAATCTAGAGAAAATTTTATCAAAAAAGAATACGACTTCTAAGAGAAATCAAGAAATCTGAATTTACATTATCAAATAATTTTCATCAAGTTTATATGTAGTTTCTTGTTTATGAGACAATAAAAATACAACAAAATGATAGGTGATTGAAGTGAACATTGGTCCCCCTTGATTTACCTCTGGAGCATAGATATACACAATTGTGAAGGTTCCTGTGATGCATATTCGAGCTCCAAAGAGAAGAGCGGTTGTTATAGATGCGTGCTGATGGACCACCAGTGGTATCATGAAGATCAAGCAGATGAAAAACATCGCTGCCATTGAAAGCTTACGACCAAACCTATCCACTGTAAGAGCTGCCAGAATGAGTCCCGGCAGCTCTTGAGGCAAATTAAAGTAAGATGTTACTCAGATGCTCTCTAGGTTGTACAAAAGACACCTGGATCATAAAGTAGTATAATTGGGATAAAGCCTTACCTGCAAAACTAGTAATGAAAACATCTTTATAGTTAACACTCCCAGATCCGTGAGACTGCTTACGACTTGAATTGCAACTATTGTTCCCTTTGTTCAACTGAGTGGTCAGCAGCACAAGACCATAGTAGGAAAATGCATTCCCGAAAAATACCACCCATAAGAGCAAGGTCGACCTGAATAATTTGGGTGATAGCAGAACTAACAGCGATCTGAACATCCCCGTGTTTGAATCTTTCCATCTGGAAGGAGGACGGGTAACATCTTTATCTTCGCCTGGTGAACCCAAATTTCCACATTCTTCTGGAAGATTCTGCTTTTGTAGCTCGACTTCATGATCAGTAACAAGAACACCAGTAGGCAATGGATTTCCATTTAGTTTAGCTATTTTCTCTAAAATTCTATAGGCGTCATTTTTTCTACCTCTCAAGCACAAATACCTAGGTGACTCTGGTGTTATGGAGTAAAATAGGAGGAGAAGGAAAGACGGCAAAGCAGATACAGCAAGTAGCCGTCTCCAGCCTAATCTTGGCACAATAATCTGCAAGAGTACAAAGTAAGGATGAGGAGCTTATCCAAATACACGTTTAATCTGGCTGCAAGAGCCCCAACAATCGGCATAATCTAAATCCCAACAGCAAATGAATTAGTAAAACTTTGCAACGTGCATTAAATAATTAAAACTTGCAGCGCTATACATATATTAATCTATTAATCTTGGCCTCAAAAACATTCCATACATGCCAAACTAAACTGCAAGCTATTTGTTGAACTTTATTTAACAAACAAAAATTATAACCTTTTAAAATAATAAAGAATTCTAATTTCCTCAGAGCATGCTTGGGCAGGTAATAACTTGAAATGAATTGGGATTAGAAGGTAAGTCCGTTAAGCGTTGATGATATATAAATTTTTCTTAGAATATTCTGTCCAAATACAACCTGACAGCTTACAGAAATTTTCTTTTCTCACGAAACGAACGCAAGAACTCATTCACATGACACAAACAATAAAGAAACAATACCTGGAGTTAAAGGGGAACTCAAGAAACCAATAACAACAGGAGAAGTAGATAATAATTGACAGTTTAATAGGGAAATCATGAAAATTCCCCATATTCCCAAGATCCTGCAGTCATATCCATTTTACATTTATCATAAAGAGCAGAACCGGTTAACAAAAAGCAAAGACAAAAAATCCTTCAGCTTGTCAAGATTAATCTTAGCAATGGAATATCCATGTCAGTGCGAAGGTATAATACCAATATAAAACCACATTTGACTACTCCAACTAATCTTAAGATTGAGATCATCACATTGGTAGACTTGGGAATATGCAATTAAGACTTAAATCTAATGAAACATTGGAACAATGCCACGAAAAGAATATGAAAAATAAATAGTTTACCCATGCCAGAGCAGCCTCTGCAATTGTTCCAACGGTCCAGAATGCTTGGAAAATAACCATCCAAGTGCCTCTTGTTGGTGCAGGTACAAACTCTAAAAACCAGGATAAAAGCACAGGACCACCTCCCAAACCAAGGCCAACTAAGCAACGAGAAAGAAGCAATGCAAAATAGTTTGGGGAAAAGGAACTCAATAATCCAATTCCAAAAGTAATTACGGCTGTCACCAGAAATCCCTTCCTGAATAAGTAAATAACCAAAAAATCATATTGACTACACAATGTTCTAAACAAATATACCAAGAACAGCATCAGTGGAACAAAATTTGAATTGTTCTTTTCCATATTTAGCACATGAAGAATTTCAACTGAAGAACCTTTCGAGAAGCTAAATGGAAAACAACTACATAGTAATAGTCAAATCCTATTGCTGCAGAATAAACTAATTTAAACATCTTTCTACAGAAAACTTCCGGGTTACACCAAACACTAAAACCTTGCCCTTTTGGGTAGGAACCAAATGGAGCTTTCTCTTTTTGTAGGCAAAACAAACACCGAAGCCTAAGATCGAACCTCACCATTCCCATTTGATGCCCTTGAAAACGAATATATACGACAAATGCTCATACAAATGGAGAGGAGATGTTACCAGCATAGAAAAAAAAAGACTCCATATGCTTGTAACTTTTTTCATAAGTATGACAAACTTATTTCAGAGGCTTAAGAACTCATTCTGTTTGTTTTTCCTTTGATCTAAATAAAGAAAGATGAAACACTAGATAAAGATGTATTCAAACATGAAGGAAAAGAACAAGATATGGAGTGAAAAGTGAGCACAACGCAGAGGCATATGATAAAATGGAAGAATAAAAATGATAGAATGCCCCACCTTCTTCCATATTTATCTGACACTAAGCCCCATGAATATGCTCCAACCAGCATACCTACAAAAACTACACTGGTTATTAGGCTTTCTTGCTGAGAAGTAAGACTCCATTCATGCTGAACTGCTGCCCCGACAAACGAGAGAAGCATCATCTCCATTGCCTCTGAAATCCAACCCATGCCAGCATAAAGAAGAACAAGGTATTGGTATTTTCCAAAACCCACAGCCAAAAGAGCTTCATCAATAGTGTATCCTGGTTCTCCATCTGCCA
The DNA here is from genome assembly GCA_948208565.1 of Hura crepitans. Taxonomy (NCBI): domain Eukaryota; kingdom Viridiplantae; phylum Streptophyta; class Magnoliopsida; order Malpighiales; family Euphorbiaceae; genus Hura; species Hura crepitans. The sequence continues at coordinate 1,373 of CANXYI012304960.1, read as the reverse complement.
TCTACAATAATAGACAATAAGATACTAGATTCAAATAACTGTAGTCCGAGCTACTTAGTAGTATATAGTCAAGGGAAACAGCTAACTTTGCGTAGATGAATAGTCATATGGTTTACTATCATTTTAGCCCACCGAAGATCAAAGTATGTCTGAGGAAGAAGCAAAAATTAATCATAGTAGGTCCTCCAGAAGAGTAAGAAGAAGAAAAGGGGGAAAGAAATACAGAGAAAAAATAAGCTCATGCTAGCCTCCTTCTAATATTTTTTTTTTCTTCTGCCAATCTTATTGTAATTCTCAATACATGCAAAGCGGGTTGTCATACTTGTAGAATCAAATTAGATGAACACCTTAAAATAATGAAAAGCATGGATATTCTTGGGTATATTGGAGACATTCATATCCGACCTTATCTACCTAAGAATTCTAGTACTTTTTGAAAACTTAGTCACCGTGTTTCATTGTTATAATGAGAATATCATTCTCTTTTCCTCCTCTATATAATACTCGATTATTCGTAAAACATAACAGATGCTAAGCATGATGACCCCAGATTAAGGATTTTCAAAAGGAGAATGAGTGTTTCTGTTGCTTATTAATTTATTTCCCCAAACACAAATCTGCGGATCTTATTTTCCTATCTTAAGGATGAAGAACTGAGGAAGAGAAATCAATAATGAAAAAGTCCCCCCTCTAATCGATACAAGATAAAGGATACATCAACAAATCTATGGATGTAAAAGCCAAATTAGAAGTACACGATAGAAAACGAAAGCGAAATGAAGCGAAAGAAGAACAGAGTTGAAGAGGATGAACCGGCTGCTAAAGGTCAACCATATATAATTAAGTTGCAAAACATCCATTGGATTCGTGAAACAGCATCGTCAAGACACAAAAATGTTCAAGGAAACAGAAAGATAAATAAAGAGCAGAAACGTACGGGTAGAGAAAAACCTATGAGAACTTGACAAAGCAGAAAAAGTGGAAAGAAAAAATAAACCTTATGAGATGATGTGATAAGTGCAGATCTATCTTCTTCTTCCTCTTCTTGTTGCTTATGAAGACTGTTTGAATGAGGATTAAAGAAAGAACATAAACGGTAAGTCAAAAAACCAAAGGCATTGACATTGGGATTGAAGGATTGATTAGCTGAAGATGGGAGGGGTGTTTTGTTCGTTAGTCCGCTCATTTCAATAAGAATCCGAAAGAAAGGATAATGAATTAAACGTGAGAAATAGATAATAAGATCTCTCTCTTGGTATCAGAATTCTGCTTCCAAACTTGTTGGGGATTTAGGATTTGAATCCGTCCTTCGTGCCCTTCCATTAAACTCAATTCAAATATATGCTGGTCCTTCCGCCTTCTGAATTTAAATT